>JAQZBX010012722.1:28748-40934 GCA_029593785.1 Cabassous unicinctus | reverse complement strand
AAATAAAGTGAAAAAAAAAAAAAAAACAGACATTAGGGGAACATACAAAAGAAATTGTCACTGTACATAAAAGATAACATATCTTATGATGATGAAAGACACAATGAAAAAATTTTTATTTTTGTTATTTTTTATTTTTGTATTTTATTTGTTTTTTATTATTTTTTTCATTTTTTGGCTTTGGGGGAAGGTTTTGGATTGCAGAAGGGTCACAATTGTGGCAGGGGAGGATCACTGGTGCAGGGTATCGGTGATGGGGGATATGTGGGGAGGTGTGCACCTGGGGCATGACTTTATGGAATATGAATATGTTCAAGTGGTCTTGGGGTATTGTCTTAGTGAGTGAAGACCCACAAAATAACCAAAAGAAAATTGAATTCCCATCCTGGGAAGTCCTGCTACATTCTCTAATAGAGCAGCAAGAATCCCTAGAGTACACGGGCAGTGCCTAGTGAAAGAAGGCAGACAAATACGCCAGGCCCTTGATATCGATGCTTGTACTTATGAACCTCCTTCTTGTGAAATTGAAACTTAGCTTTGTATTATATATTGCCTAAGAATTACTTCCTGAAAGCCTTCTTGTTGTACTAAGCCAAACTCAGCATATAATCTCACTACCATCCCCCTGGCATGGGTTATGACTCCCAGGGATGAGCCTCCCTGGCACCAAGGGGGTTATTACCAAGCACCACCTAGCGATGCATTTGGAAAAAGACCTTAACCAAAAATGGGAAATGGGAAATACAAATGAGTTTTTATGGCTAAGAGATTTCAAAGTGAGTTGGGAGGTCATTCCAGAGGTTATGCTTATGCAAGTCGCAGCAGGATCTCATTGACTGCCACATTAAACAGTGACTCAAACAGCAGGGCTCCTGAGGGCTCTAGAGACATCTAGACACTATAGGCAGGGCAGACAATCTCAGGAATTCGGCACCCTGTCAGTGGGCCTTACTTGGAATATATGTTTCCCAATGTAACAGTTAGACTCATTTATAATTTCCCTACACATGGCTCTTCTGCCCCTTTTATTTGAATGTATAATTAGCACTACACCCATTAAATATATATACCAGAGACTTAAATCTTCTGGCTGTTCATATGCTAATTGAGCCCTGAATCTCAGCTGAGTTGCAGTCAACACCCACTCTCCAGTTCACCAGACTCTCCAGGACAACTACAAAATGATGATGATGAACAACACCTATTTCCAAGAAACAGAGAGTATCTACAACTGCAAGCAAGACAGTTCCATCCAGCTGCTCCATGGGATCGAAGATCCCTCTCAATCAGAAACAGAGTGGGCATCACCATCCTAAAATCCTCAAGATTGAGTAATGAACAAACTTAAGATGGGAGTGCAACTGTGTACTAAAGTAGACTTAATATTTTTCTAACAATGAAAGAACTTGTAACATTGATATAAAGGCAGTGGCTACCAGAGTTTCTGCGGGGAAGGAGAGGGAAGAATAGGTATAACATGGGGCATTTTTGAGACACTGGAATTGTTCTACATGACATTGCATTGATGGATACAGGCCATTATACATTTTGTCAAAACCTATAAAAATGTGCAGTGTAATGTGTACACTATTGACCATGATTAATAGCATTGCTTCAATATGTGTTCATCAATTGTAACAAATGTACCACACTAATCAAAGATGTTGTTAATGAGGAAAAGTGTGGGAGAGGGACTGGGCGGGGTATATGGGAATCCCCCTATGTTTTCAATGTATTATTTATGTAATCTAAAGGTTCTTTAAAAATAAAATAATAGAAAGCATAATGATAAAAAAAAAAAAAAGATTAGCTTGGTAGACAGCACTTACACTGTTCCTTCCTGGAACCTCACAAAAATAACAGTATGTAATTTTTTTATTGCAAAAGCACACAAGGAAAAGGGAAGAAAAGATCATAGGAACTGAAGCAGAAATATGAGTAGTAACTGACTCTGTAGCAGAGAAAGGCAGGAAACAAACCAAATCCTGCAAAAGCTTTGGAATTAGAGCCAACAGGCTCCTCAGGAATTGATGGTTTGGATAAGACCAAAAATAAAAGGATTGAGTGGAACAGTTAGATTCCCAGAATCCCTTCCCCATTCCATATAGTCATTCAATTGCCCCTCTCCCACCCCTTGCAGAAGGTTGGCAGTTTATTCTTTAGAAAGTGTGTAATAGAGACCCTTAACTGGGAGACACCACCAAGGGTCAGGGAAGCATACTTTGGTTCTTACTGAATATATAGCACTCTTTCCCCAATTCAACTGCTGGAACATTGGCCACTAGGCAGAAGACTGGTGGATTTGACCAGCCCAGTGTTAAAGACCTAAAGATATTGCTTTAGGATATCTTTAGGAGGGGAGGGGCCTTACAGGACCTTATGGGGGCAATGCTAGTGAAAGTGGCTAGTCAGAGCAATATCCAGAGAGGCCCAAAGGCAACAAACCCCACTTCCTAGACACCCAGAACTTCCAATTGACTGTATTTTTTAAACTTTTTATTTTGAAATAGTTACAATAGCATAAGAAGTTGCAAAACAGTACAGAGAAGTCCTTTGTACTACTCTTCCAGCTTCTCCCAATGCTAACATCTTACATAATTATAATATATTATCAAAACCAGGAAATTGACTTTGGCACAATACATCTATTTAGCTTGTCAAAAAAATTCATTCCTCAGTATGAACAGATGGTTAAGGATGGTCAGACATCAGAAGATCTTCCAAATAAAAAGAAATAGAAAGAATATCTAGGAAGAAACTAATACCGTGAATGGCAGTAAACTTAAAAAGAATTATCATTACTACTCTCAGAAAAATAAGAGAAAATAGAGAATCCAAGAGCCAAGAACAAAATGCAAAAAAAAAGAACATTTAGTGAATAGTAAAGAATTCTTGGAAATTGAAAGTATTTTAGCAGAATTTTTTTCAAAAACAAAACAAAACAAAACAAAAAACACCTCAGTATAAGGGTTGAAAGAAAAGTAAGGCTGTCTCCCAGAAGGTAGAGCAAGAACCCCTACTTTCAAAATTGAAAATAAGAGATAAAAGAAGAAAATTAGAAGAACAATTTAGGAGGTTCCACACCCAAATAATATAAATTACAGAAAGAACAGATGAAATAGAAGGAAGGGGGGTGGTGCATAAGGGGTCAAAAAGATTCCAGAAAATTTGAAGGCCATGAATTTTCAGATTAAAGAATTCCACTGAGTTTTCTGCACAATGGATGAAAATAGGCCCACATTGAGATGCATTTTTGTGAAGTTTAAGAACACTGGGGATAAAGAGAAGATACTAAAGTCTATCAGAGAATAAAGATAAGTATTCAGAGTAGCATTCATCAGCAACTGGGAACTGGAACAGTTCCATGCCTTTATAATTCTGAAAGAAAATTTTTGACATAGAATTCTATATGGATTAAGTGCAAGGGTAGACTATAGACACTTTCACATATGCAATGTCTCAACAATTCTAACTCCTGGGTCCCCTTTATGAAGCAGATGCTGGAGAATGTGCTCCACAAATACTAGGGACAAGTCCAAGAAAGAGGAAGACACAGGATCTAAGGAAGAGCAGATCAAACTCAAAGGAGAGGTAAAGGAATCCCCAGGAAAATGGTGGAGGGAGCTCCCAGGTTGAAGCTATGAAACATTCAGAGATCACATTTCATATTGAAATAGGCCAGAAAGCTATTAGAAAGATGCCTCTAAGAAGATAAAACTGATAAAATACTCAATGTGTCTGTGTATATTGAGAGAAGATTTTAGATAACTGGGAGAAATTTTGTTGATGAATAGGCAAATGCACAGAAAACTGAGTAAACAATACAAAATGATTTTTAATGCCAGGAAAACAAAAAATATGCCACAATTATAAAGAAATTTTAGTATATAACAAGGCTCAGCTTTGAATAATGATTTTATTATCATACCAAGGTAAGTACTGAATGATGGTTTAATTGAAATTATGATACAATCATTTCAGAAAACTGAGGGACAGATAGCATGGTATGTGCTGGTAGAAGTGTTGGTGAAAGAGAGAATAAATCCTCATCTTCCATAGAGCTACAAGAAGTGCTTCCATGTCCCCCTTCAAAAAAAAAAAATCAAGAAGTAGTACAATAATCATGTTAATTAGAGATATGGAGGAAAATACAAAATAAGAAATCAAATAAATTTAAAGTGGTTGCCTCTGGAGAGCAGGAAATGGGCAAAAGTTGGGATATAGGACAGCTGTTTTGTTTCATTTAAATTTGTTTTAAATAATAAGACATATGGAAAAGTTTTTTCTTTATTATAGAAGTTGTAGGGTTACAGAACAATCATGCATAAGATACAGGATTCCCATATACCATCCTATTATTAACACCTTGCATTAGTGTGGAACATTTGTTACAATTGATGATAGCAAATTTTTATAATTGTACTAGTAACTATAGTCCATAGCTTAACTTAGGGCTCACTGTGTAGTTTAGTTCCATGTATTTTTAAAAATTTTTTATTCTGTTACCATATATTCAATCTATCATCTCCCCCTTTTAATCACATTCAGAAATATATTGCAGTACTGTTAATTAAGTTCACAATGTTGAGCTACGATCATCACCACCACCAAAGCATTTCCATCAGTCCAAATAGGAGAAAAGTGTGGAATGCTTCACAAATTGACATGTCATCCTTGTGCAGGGAGCATGCTAATCTTCTCTGTATCATTCCAATTTATATATGTGCTGCCGAAGTGAGTACAATATGGAAATTTTGATTCTTTAAACTACACATGTGTATCTTTGATAAAAATAAAAATTAAGTTGAAAAAGGATGACCAAAAAATGGATTAGCCCAGAAGAGAAAAAACTCCAGCAAACAGTACCATGATAAGCTGGGTTTAAGGGAGACTAACAATATTTGGGGGTAGTTTTATAGGACCTTCCTCATTCAAAGTTTGGGGAGCAATTATGGTGAGGGTTCTCAGGAAGGGAGGTGCTGAATGGAAAAGCAATACTAGACAGGCCAGGCCAGACTTTCGTTCTTGTTCCATCCAGTGATAGGAGAGGTTATGTTTATCACTAATCTAGTATGCCATCCTCAACACTACTCCCAACCCTCATCAAACTCAGCACATTGGAGAGACAGGGTAACAAGTATCCTCTTTGGCTATGAACTTGGCCCTGAATACATCCAGAACAATAAACAGAACCTTCTCCACTTTCAAGAACAGGATTCCTTCAGCCACCCTATTTATTGGGTCTCTGATATAGCCATGTAGATCAAATGAAGTCTAAAGCATTGCCAAGCTTAAAAATCCTGGTATTGTATAATTTATTTCAAAAACAGTCTGAATCTTGCATAGTTAGAATGCTAGCTCTGTAAGCCTTTTAGATATAAATGGAAGATGGATAAGGAACATACACCGTGTTAGGTTGATTTCACTAAGTTATTAACTCATTCAGCAATAGGTAAAACTTGTCCTTATCCTAAGTGTTGATTAAAATTAAGTTTGGAGATTACCTGGAGGGGAAACATGTTCTCCATGTTTCTAAATATTCTTCTAGGGCTCTTGGATTGGCCAGCAAACCCTAAGAATTTCTGGGTGAAGCATGTTTAGGAGGGGTTTAAAAAGTGCATATATAAGAAGGATGTGGTAGAGGTGGAGGCTAAGCAGGTAATAATGTCATCATCTAAGATTTTAAAGTTGCTTTAAAAGGGATTTTATTGCATAAGTTGTGATGTAGCTAGGTCAAATTCAGTTACACTGAATTCCAACACATAGTCAAAATGATCTGATGGTGAAATATTTCATTTCTTGAGATAGGTAGTTTTAAGTTGGGATTTGAAGATAGTTTTGTAGTATGGTAAAGAGTGGCACAATTGGATCAATTTTAATAGACCTACCTGCATTACTTTAAATATATTAACTCTTTTAAAAATCTTAATAACCATATGGGTAGATGCCAGGCCAGGAGGCAGATAAATATCCCCCAAGGAAGAGGTCTTATTCCATAATACCCATCTGGGTTTCAAATACTCAGTCTAATGTGATTTAAATCAATGTTTCAGGTTTGGCCATTATTTTTAAAATGTACATATTCTGGTATTGAACGAAAGTTTGTTCCTAGCTGCCAGCCCTTCTCGGCATCTTTATCTGTTTCACATTTTGAAAATGGATGCTGTGGCAGATTGAGTCATGTACTACAACAAAAGACATGTTCTTAATCTTAATCTGCCTTCCTATGGGTGAGAACCCATTTGTAAATAGGATCCTTTGAAGATGCATTATCAGTTAAGGTCTGACTCATCTGTGAATAGGATCTTCTAAGAAAGATCCTGAATCAGGGATCTTTCCCTGAATTGAATCAGGGTAGACCTTGATCCTTATTACATCTATTATAAAGAGAAGCCAGAAGTCAAGAAAGCCAGGAGGAGACCAAGTATATTGCCATGTGACAGAAGGCAGAGATGCAAGCCAAGAACTCCAGGGATTGTGGCAAGCCAGTACTGGAAAGCTACAGACTTCAGGAAGAAAGCAGGTCTTGCTGATGCCTTGATTTTGGACTTCTAGCATCCCAAACCATAAGCCAATAAATCCTGTTGTTAAACCAACCCATGATGTAGAATTTGTCATAATAGCCTGATAAACTAAGGCAGATACATAAGACAAACTCACAGAGGAAGCAGGCTGTTGTTTTATTCAATGAAATGTATTAACTTCATATGGTATGTCTTTTGAGGCATATTAAAAACACTTGTAATAGAGCTATTTTCCCAAATTCACGGATCAAAAACAAGTTCAGTTTTTTTCTCCATCTTTTCCTATATCATGGTGACAATTTGCTGATGAGACAAGACATAGGACAAGGAAATGACTTTTTTAAGTGTTAGTGGGAAACTGAGTGATTCTGATGAGGTGAGAAAGAGAACACAATGGTATAATCTAAGAATTCCTTCTCTTGCCAAGAAAGAATATCCAGGCAGATTGTTGTTATGGTAAGAAGTTACATGGATAGTACAACCCAACCCCCCTCACAGACCAGCACTGCCGAACGTAATCTAAAGTATTTTAAAAATTAAAAAAAATTAAGAAAAAAAAGAAGATGATGCAGCTTTCCTCAAACTGAATAAGGTGGAGGAACTATTCAAAGACTCTCTCTCCAGTGGTAGCCCTTCCCACAGCAGTTCATTGTAGGCTGCCATGAGTCACATAAACTGCACCTAACCACAACTTTCTCTACCCACAAAGTCAGACCTTTTGCTAATAGAAATTAGATCCACCTGTCAAGTAGAATTTAGCTTTCAAGAGGAAGTAGAGCTCATGAGGAATTGTAATTTAGTATTAGTAGATATGGTATGTTTAGCTGGTTCTAAGGAACCATTCTCTTGTACCAAGAAATCATATGACTGCAGGTTTCCAGAAATGGAGAAGATTTTGGAAGTTCTCTCTTCAGTTTACTTCCCCCTTCCACCCACTGCACACACCCTCACATATCCCCTTTCACATCCTTATCAGGGCAGGCTCACTTGGATGCTTGAAATATCAGAGTGTTCCCTACACAGGGAACCTGTTTATTCACTTGCCTCCCAGATGTGTGTTCAGAAGTGGGCAAAAGAAACTCTGTACGTTGCACTTTCTAGATAGCTGGAATAGCCACTGGGGCTCCCTCAGAATTTTAACTCCTGATGAAATAAGATGGAAGACATTGCAATTCCTCAAAACAGAACAAGATTAAGATATGTGGTAAATATCTATACTTCTTGTTTTGTCTGACCTTAAATCCATTCTTTATGGAAATATACCCTTTTCTTCTCCTTTTGGTTCTGTGGAAATATTGATCAAGTGGTCTTACCTCTTCTACAACAGTGGTAGACATGTGACCTAGGCTGACCAATCAGAATAACTCATCCAAGTTGTGATAGGATTGGTCAAGGATGAGCAAATAACAAAGAACCAGTCAGCATTCTTTTGGGGGATTGATACAGATATTGGGAAAGAGTGGGTCTCTTGTGAAAGCTTGGAGCTGTCAATGTCTGCCTATGCTATCCCCTAACAATAACCTACCAGAGAAGAAAATTGATTATCAGAGAAAAACAGAGCCAAGAGAAGGAGGAACAAATTCCTGTGTGGCACTAGGATCTGGCTGTGTTTTTCATTAAATAAGCCAATACATTATCTTTTTCAAGCCACTGTATATTTTTCCCCTAAGGACTTCATTTCCTCTCTTGAGACTGTATTGTTGTCTGCATTGCCTTGTAAATCTCAAAACAAAACACAGATGTAAAAAGAATGATGAGAGGCAAGTATCACTGAAAATAAGTATTATGCTAAAATATCTGGTGAAACCTATTATACTTCTAAGTGGGCTCTCAAAGAAAAACATCAGACAGACAAATTCTTACAAGACTTTAAAACAAGATCAAATAGATCACTAGAAAGAAAAGCTACAGGGAACCCCAGTCTCATCACGGGGGGGGGGTGATAAATGAACAAATCTCTTCAATCTCTGCTTTCAATAACTCTATAATAATTGTCTGAAGCTGTTCTTAATTAGAGTCAATTATGGGATTAGTTTTAATTATATTATGAAGCATTGATTTACAGAATTTAACCACTGAACACCTGGGTGCTGAATGTAGTAAATGTGTTAGAATCCTGTGTAAAGAAATTGCAGCAGGGAGAAGAGGGGAATATTGATCTATAGTTAATGAATTTATGTCCAAATTACTTTTTACTTTCGGTAATAAATTTAATATGGGTAGGGAAGAATTTATTTGGAAGTGGTGATGCCTTCATCAAGGAGGGACAGAGAAATATGCTGGTTTGTCTTGAGTGGAAATTCTGTCTGCCTCTGATCTTGCCGTCTCTGAAAAGTATGCTTGGTGGAAAGGGTTGGAGATGTAACATTTGGCACTTCCTCCATGAATTTGCTATAAAAATTCCTATAATCTTGCTCTGAGTTGCTTCTTGAACTGGTATATTGGATGATGCACTAGGAGGCATAAACATGGCATAATCTAGAAAGTCCATCAGATTCCTTTCAAAGGCCATAGATAATTCTTAGGATGCATGTTAGCCAAAGTCCAAGTTTTAAAAGCTGAAGGAGGCATTACAAGATCTTAGCCTTGCCCCAGAAGTAATTATATCAAATGGTAAAATCAGTTAAGGTTGTCAAATGGTTACTAGGAGTCAGGCTTTAGGCTAAGCAATTTTCTCCTCTCAATATGATGATTATTAGCCACATTTTGCAGATGAGGAGATTGATAAAATAAATATGGCCTATCTTCTGGGGGCATTCATCTCACAAACAGAGGAGTAAATGGTACTTTGTCTATGTCATTTGAAACATGTTTATCCGCATGGTGTACTGCATTAATGGCTCCAATTCTTCACCCATCCCTGCAACCATGACATTTGTCAATGACTTTGCAGCTAACTTCTACTAAAAAGATATAGTATATTTCTTTGCCCCTGGACTTTGAGTTTGGCCATATGATATATTTTGGACTATAGACTTTTAGTGGACAAGACGTGAGCAAAGGCTCATGACTGGATTTACTTTCTGGCATCCCAGTTATTATTCTGCTTTTTTGATGATTCAAGGGGGAGGATGGGAGACAAGTAGATCCTAGCTGAGTTTACCTGTCAAGTCCAGACCATATCAGTCAATTCTCAGCTACTCCAGGTGTATGAGGGAACACAGATGAAATCAGCAGGGCCACCCATCCAATCCTAGTTGCCCCACAGATGCATGAACTATATAAATATAGATTGCTATGTGCCACAGAGATTTTGTGGATGTTTGTTATACAGCACTATCTAAGTGATATAACACTCAAACAAAACTGACATATTTATAGAATTTTTAAGATAATACATATGACGTTAAAAGATTGTTTACTTTTAAAGAGCCACTTGCCACTACACAGAGAGATATGTTCTACATGCTATTTAGATGTATTTGGTAGAAAAATATGAGAAGAACTGATACAGGGTATTCATGGATGATTCTGAGGTTCCTAGTTTGAATGAGTAGGTAGACAATGATGTTCAACGGAGATAAAAAACAATATGTGATGAGGCAACATAAGTTTGAATGGCCTATCAAATATCTATGTAATGTTGTCTCTGGTATCTGGATATATTTTTTTAATTTAAAAATCATGGGAGAATATATAGTTTTGGAAATAGTAAAAAGTTTATGTTGAATTTGAGATAACTGATATGCAACTGAAATACACATATCAGTTGGAAATACAAATCAGAAGCTCAGAGGTATGATCTACATAAATGCACATTTGACTACGATTCTCCTATATTTAAAACCCATCATTCTAATAAGGCATAGAAGCCTGTCTGTGATCTGACTCCTAGCGAACCCCCAGAGCCTTATCTCTTGCTATTTACTCTTTTTTTAAATATATATTTTTTATTTTTAAAACATACTTAGATTACATAAATGTTACACAGAAAATCTTGGGATTCCCATATGCCCCACTCCTCCCACCTCCCACACCCTCCCACATAAACAACATCCTTCATTAGTGTGGCACATTCATTGCAATTGATAAATGCATCCTGGGGCATTGTCACTGAGCATGGACCATAGTTCACATTGTAGTTTACACTCTTTCCCACACAATTCTGCAGGTTATGGGAAGATATAAAATGGCCTATATCTGTCATTGCAATATCATTCAGGACGATTCCCAAGTCCCAAAAAAGGCCCCATATTACAACCATGTTTCCCTCTCTCTGCCCAGAGCCTCCAGTGGCCACTGCCTCCACATCAATGTGGTAATTTCTTCCATTGCTAGAATCACAATGTCTACAGTAGAATACCAGGAAGTCCACTCTAGTCCATAGTTCATTCTCCGATCTTGAGGATTCTGGGATGGTGATGTCCACTCCATCTCTAATTGAGAGGGGGCTTCGATCCCATACAGCCGATGAATGGGACTATCTTGCTTGCCGTTGTAGGCTCTCTTATTTCCTTGGTATGGTGGTTGTCAATCCTCACCACCTTGTTAGTTTTCCTGGGTGAGTCCAATGAACTGGAGAGTAGGTGTTGCCACTTCGCTGAGGCTTAGGGCCCAGCTGGCCCTTGGACAGCCCAAAGATTCCACTCTCTTGGACGTACACCTACAAACTCGAGCACCAAGTATAGGTTTAAACAGAAGGGACAGATGAGCCTTGTGTAGGGAAGCCATAACTGAGTCCAATTCTGTCACACTCAGGAGCACAAACTCCAAAGTAGGGTCCACTGGCAAGGCACCAAACTCTGGAGGTATCTGCCCAGACCTGGGTGTCTCCAGACCCTCAGGAGCCCCTCTATTTAGGGTAGTATACACTTTAGCAGTCTATGAGATCCTGCTGAAATGTGCATAAGTGTTTGAGGTTGTGCTATTTACTCTTCCTCAGCCTTTAGCAATTACAAACCATGGGAAGTTCTTCAAACACATCAGATGTTTCTCACCTCCTTGTCTGCTCATGCTGCCCTTTCCTGGAATGCCTTCTCACATTCCCCTTACCCATTCTCTTTATCTCCCCCCTCCCCTGACACTCCAAGATTGATGGATTGTCATCTCTTCTAGAAAGGTCTTTCTTAATAGTTTCTGCCTTCTTGGACTGACTTAGGGATCTCTCCTGGGGGCATTTGTTTCATGTGTCTTGATCAAGGTATTTTCTAAGTTTTGTAGTTGTTTGCATCTGAATATATCTTCTTTATTAGACCCCAGATTTGTTGAGCGTACAGACTCTAGCACAGTGCCTTGTGTATATTTGGTTGCTCAATATTTTTTTTGAATGGATAAATAAATGAATGATAGTGGTCAGGGGTAGAGTTATACGGTTGAAAGTCATACAGCAAGTAATTGAAGTTGTTGCAATAATAAGGAAACCTCAGAATGATATATATGTGTTCACAGGTTCATGAAAACAACATTTTAAAGGAGAGCAGATGAAGAGAAACAAACAAAGGAAACTGAGGAGGAGGAGAACACAGAGCAAAAGAGATAAAATGATTCTGAGAAAAAAGGCAGAAGGGGCAGAAACTATAGAGTAGTCCAGAAGGATAAAAGTTCCAACAGGATTTAACAATTAGTCATAGTTATTTTAGCAAGATCAGTTTCAGTGGCTTGATAAAGTTTAGAAACAAAAGTGAGGTAGATTGAGGAGTAAATGGGAGGTAAAGAAATATAG
>JAQZBX010012722.1:0-28648 GCA_029593785.1 Cabassous unicinctus | reverse complement strand
GAATGGTATTGAACCAAGGCTTTCTGTTGCCCAGTCTTATGGCTTGTCAAGATTTATGATCATCCTAACATGAGGGAAAAAAACTAAATGTGGAATGAGATTGTTATCTAGGAGCCCATAACAGAAATAGATGCCTCAGCTGGTAAATAGAAAGAGCTTGGAGCTGGCATTTTAGAATGTGTGGGGAAGCAAGTCTGAAAAGAAGTTACAGTAGAAAGTTTGTTGTCGGTCTTGGATTAAATTCTTGGCTCCAAAACTTACTAACTGTGGAACCTTCTGCAAAGTTAATTGAATTTTTAAGTCTCAGTTTCCTCACCTGAAAAAAATGGGCTACTGATAATACCTACCTCATGGGGTAGCTGGAAGGAGCACAGGAATTATGTGTGAACTGCTTAGACAGAGGCACACAGCAGTTATTTGCTGAATGTTAGCCTTTATTAATATCCCTATTATTTTTCAATAAGTATAAAACTTAAATCCACACAATGTTGTCGATTTTCCACACGTGTCGCTATGTTTGGCATATGCCCTACGAGTTAGCTATGACCCTTGTTAGGACAGAGCTGTGTTTTCTAGAATATACACTTTAACAGGACATATATATAGTATATATGTAGGACACTACACAATCATTCCTGAGTATATTTCCATGGAAAAGGAGAAATTAGAAGAGCAGTTTGCCAGGGCCATTTTTTTTTCTTTTTCTTTTTGCTAGCAAAGCAGCCAAAAGGGAGCAACATTCTCCTACTCTTCAAACCTATGTCTCCTTTAGGCACTATCTCTAAGAAATAAACTAAGGCCCTTTATCTAGCTTCTATCATACCTCTTAACCAAAGTTTGTGAAATAATATTTCCAAAGCCCTTGGCAGATATGATCTTCCTTCTCATCTGCCAAGCACATATATTGCATACAGAGTGTCCAATTCCCTTCCCAAATTTGACTCAGCAAGAGAGCGTGGAGCTCAGTTAAAGCCCGAGGAAGGCTAAGTGTTGGGATTTAATGATTTGCCCTCGGAAGCAAGCTCTTCCTTCCTAATTATTAGAAAATGGTTCCTAGCTAGAAAAGGAACATCAAGGACCCAGGGGCCCATCCTCCTCCATCTTGTGAAAAGAAGTTGGAGTGGAATCAGTGTTAATCTTATAAATAAAAGCTGTTACTCAATAGAAGAAAAATTGGAGGTTTCAATAACTGGTATTGCAGCCACTACTTGTTCCTAAAAGTATGTTCATGCAGGGCACATACTAATTACAGCAACATGCTGTATTTGTGTAATCCAACAGAAATGTTATTATTGACAAAGAAAAGGGAACAGATCTTAGGAAATAAGCCACCAATGACATGTTACAACTTTTCTTCATTTTTCTTGGTTTAGCACATTTGTAAGCTGCTACTCTTTATAATAATTGACAAAACAGTGCAGGCATTTTGCTTTTTGGAAAGTTGGATGTCATATGTCATGACTAACATCCATCAGTGATCAGTTAAATTGGGCGACTGGGCCTGTGGTGGTACGTCTGTTCTTAGACTAATGATTTGTTTATTTAACTGTTCTTGTTAGAGACTGTCGGCCCATCAAGAAGGAGATACTGGTTTTAAAATTAATCTTAGAAGAAAAGAGTAAATACAAGTACAAAATTTCTCTGTAAATCTAATTCAGTTCTCAATCAACACCATTTTGAAGTGCTAAACATAATGAAGACAACAGACACTAATTAAATAAGCAAGATAGAAGTTTTGCTATTAAAAGGCCAGATTAATACCTATCGATTAATTTTCTGATGGTTAGATTTAGAACAACTATAAAATAAGTCTTCTTCCCATCCACTGGACTTTTGTACAGGTTTTCACTACTACATATTATAAAGTAGGCATATATATAATCAATACTTGAAAATTATAGCTCTAAAGAGCACTAACCATCTTGTAAACAGGCCAAGCAGTCACAGATATGTTCATATGCTGATTACCTACCACTTTCTCCTAAAGTCTTTGGAAGCAAGGTAGCCTCCAGAAATTAGCCTTCCCTTATGCTTTCCTACAAGACACGGTTTAAAATAATTTCACCCACTACTAGTGAATGTTCCTTGACCCTTCGATGTTTAGAGTGTCAACCCCAATGCTAGTCTCATCATTCATCGTTCCACTCTGATTCCTTTCTCTGACCATGCCTGTGCTTTCCATTTTTAATTAATGCACTTACGCAATGCTATGCTTGGGTCAGAACTCTCCTTTTGTCACTCTCCAATATCAGTCTGGTCACTTGGTGGCTGGAAGATTTCAGAGATAAGGGTGGAAAGGACTACCATTATTTTGTGGGCCCATTACACAGCAGACATTTTGCTAACTGTGTAAAATATGTTATCATATCATTTAATTCTTGTAGAAATGTTAGGTAGGTGTTATAACTTCCATTTTTAGATGAGAAAATCGAGGTTTAAAATAGCAAGGTAATTTACGCCAAGTCATAAAGGGGACAATAGGTATAGCTGAACTGCCATGAAAGTTTGCTTTTTTTCACTATGTTAGATTGTCTGCAGAGTTCAGGAACTAGGTCATTAACTAATTTAATATCTATGATAACACTAAATGCTTAATAAATACTATTTTTAAATGATTGTTATAATAATGGCAATAATAGACGCTAATATTTATTAATCACTTTTTTGTGCCAGGCTTGCAGAAGTTAAAAAAGTCAAGACCACACAGCTAATAAATGGCAGAACTGGAACTTTAACCCAGACAATTCTGAAATACATATCTTAAATCTTCTGTTACACTATTCTTCTAAATCTTAGCAATATAAATTAATGTCCCCAGAAAAAAGGCTGAAAGGCTGGAGGAAAGGCCAGCAGGGTCCACAAATCAGCCCTATATTTCTAAATAATGAATAATTTCTCTAAGATCCAGCACACCACATCATTCCCAGTGAACCATGGTATTACTTTGCCTGGGCTGCACTGAGTGTAAAGACTTGTTCCCATCATGCTGTTTGTTCATGATTGCACATCCCATTGGGGCTGATTGCACAGTACTCAGCATCTTGTGGGTGCTCTATCAGCTACCAACTAACCACAGAAATATAGGAACTTCTACTGGTTTTGTGACTTTCTCTACTCATAAACATTTTGGTCACATTTTCAGTTAGCCACTTACCACTCAGTCTCTGCTTGCATAATTTCTCCTCCTTAGGTATAGGAACTTGCAGTTTTCCTTCTCTTTCTACTTATGGCCACAGCTTATGTTGGTCAGCTCATGTGGCTGTTGGTGTTGTGGTATCTGACATTGGAAAAATCATTCAGGAGAAGTTCGAGTGGAAGTAAAATTATCTGCCACTCTCAGTAAAAGAAAAAATACAGTTTAAAAAGACATTTATGAAAAAAGCTAACCTGCTTTTAAATCTCTGTATATTTTAGACTAAGATGGTATGAATATATTCATGGACAATCCTAAAATAAACTTAAGCTATGAAATCTGACTTCTTCACCTACTTGAACCATGAACAAAGATTGAGAAAGAAGCACACTTCGGTTTGGATTTCTTTTTTACTTCTACACCTCACACTTTGGCAGGTTTGCTAATAGAGAGTGAAATGTCCAAAGAGGTTACCTCTGGTAGGTGGAGAAGCAAAGAGCCTGCATAATCCACGCAGTGAATAATTATTTTTAAAAGAATCAGATGTGCGATGTGCTGCCTAATTATAGGAAATGGCAAGTTGAGATAAACACTGTAGTCACGAAAAATCCCCAGAAGATATCTGACAATGTCTTAGAAATCTGTTTCCGTTCCAAAAGCTGTTGATTCTTAATGTGGGAGAAATGGGAAATCAAGCTCTGAGTTTTCCTGGTGAGTCATGGAAATCAAACCTAATGGACAAGAAGCTGTTCTCACCTGCTCCTGACATCCCTGTCTGAAAAGACCTACATAATTATTGCTAGGGCTCCTTGTTCTGAGGTTGTTTTGTGCTTACACATGGCCATATATGGAGAAGTCTCCCTCAGCACTACAGTTATTTTGTTTCCTTTTTCTCAGTATACAGCTGTTATTGGAGAAAGCAAGTTTTACTCCTCACTAGGATTAAAGGATAAAAGGACATTGAGTGTAGTGATAGAAACTTTAAATGGCCCAAGGGAGTGCTTTTGAGTTGGAAGCACAAAGGTCCTTAATTAAGGTCTGAATTAAGAGCATGCCCTAGACAATTACTCCCTGTAGGAATGGTCAGGACTTCCACAGTGTGGGATTGGGCCAGCATTCCAGCCTGAGAACATCAATATCCAATAACTAAAAGGGATTCTGAGATTGAGGATCAATCTTGCCCACACATTAGAATCTCCTAGGGAATGGTTAAAAGAACCTATGCTTAGGCTTCCCCCCAGGCCAATTATATCATAATTCTCAAAGTGGTACCCATATCAGTATATTGTAGAAACTGTCTAATGTGCAGCCAAAGTTGAGTACTACTGGAGTAAGGTCTACAGTATGGGGGAGAGTAGCATGCAGTGATTCTTAATTATTTTTGAGATTCTGATGAAAGCCATAGATCATTCATTTCACCAGACCAATTAACATAGGTTGATAGATAGATAGATAAATGATAGACAGATGATTGATAGATGATTAATAGATAGAGAGATGGGGGGGATAGAGGAAGAGAGAGAGAGAATGCTGTGAAGGACCTTGTGGAGTTTGAAATTATTTTATGAATTCCAAAAAGAAAAGTATTATGATTGTAATATTTCTGGGATGTGATAACCTTTGATTGCATTGAATTCAGTTGAGGGGTCTTTGATTAGATTACTTGATAAGCTTGCTTTAGGGCTTTTGATTGGTCTACCCCAGTAAGGCATGACTCAGGTTGAGTCCTGGCCCCCTTGCTGGATCTGATATAAATGGACTCACTCAGACAGGAAAAAAGAATCCACCATGTTTGATTCTGCTGTGTAAGAGAAAGGATTGCTTAAGCATGAAGCCCCAAGAGGCTGGGTCCATGGAGCAGCTCAAGGGGAGCCTGGAGGGAAAGGCTAAAACCTCAGCAGAGATAGGCAGCCATCTTGCTTCACCATGTGGCAACAGTAGCTGACTTTGGTGAGAAAGCATCTCTGATGGTGCCTTGGTTTGGACTTTTCACGGCCTTGGAACTGTAAGTTTTTACACAAAATAAATACCCTTTATAAAAGCAAACACATTTCTGGTACTTGCATTGGCAGCCCTTTGGCAAACTAAAACAGACCACTTCATGGGACCTTGGGAGCCAATAAGCCTCAGACAAATAACCACTGGAAAGTAGTCTAGCAAAGCTAGAGGCTTAGCTGATATAACTACTCTATCAGCAAATGTGTTTATTGTTTGTCTTCATTGATAAAGGCATTGGCTAGGAACCCTTGGAGTAGGGATGCAAAAACATATTTAGTAAGTCCTTTAGAAGTTCACAATCTACTATGGGTAATTGAATATGCACATAAATGACTACACTACAAGGGTATGAAAAGTTACTGCTGCAGTAACTCAGAAGAGTAAGTAATTGCTTCCAACTGGGGAAATGAGGGAGCATTCCACAAAGAAGGTGCAATCATCAACTGAGAAAGGAAAGGTCAAATGTACTGGAATTGGTCCAGACTCCCATTACTTTGAAGATTCTCCTCAAGGAAGTACTGCTAACCAAAGGTGGGGAAAGAGGTCTGGCATCAGTTGACATCCAGGGACTTTTCAAACAAATCTAGTTTTGCATGATTTTTTTTTTTTCATTTCCATATTTCCCACCTCACCCCACCCCCAGATAAATGAAAATGCACAATCATAGCTCAAGCATTATTGGAAATAAGATAAATAGTATTTATTGAGAGTTTTTATTCCTGGACCCTGCGTCTGAACCTCTTCAAGCAGAGAATGAATTTGAGAGCTCATCATAGGAAGCCACATCCAATGTCAGATAGAATCATTGCCCCCATCTCCTCCAGTCTAACACTGGAGGTATGAAGCCTTGACAATACTGTTAAATGTGATTAATGTTTTTCATGTGTTCCTTAAAAAATGAAATAGTACTACCATTTTGTGCATTTAAATGCATTTGCATTTCATTCAAGGGAAATGAGTTTTCTGTTTTAATTTCATCTCAGTTCCATTTAATTAAAGTCTAGCTCATTTTGTCTTTGAACACTTTCTTAAGTGCTGGAGTTTTGCTAAATCACTCAATGTGAATTTGAAATTTGGACAAGATTTTTCAAGCTATGAATAAATTTGCATCTGCTGATGGCTCTTGAATTTATAGAGTCCCTCCTCCACCCTTAAGTTAATATAATACCTCACATTTGTTATAGTACATTTTCATAAGAACCCCATGAGGCAGGTAGATAAGTCCTATTATCCCCATTTTACAAACTGAGTTTCGGAAAGATTTAGTGACCTGCCTAAGGTTACACAGCAAATCACTCACAGAATTAGAATTCAAACTAAATATTGTTTACTAGCCCAATGCATTTTAAATGTATTATCGTTTCATTCTAATAAATCACTTTCCTTATGTCTATTTTCTCAAGGGAAATATGCAATTGTATCCTTTCTCAATACTGCCAAAATACTTTATAATTTGGTTAGCATATATATTAGGAGATTAAAGCTGAGTTCTAATGATTCTAATGGCTATTATATGACATATTGGGGGATATACTTATCAATATTATTTCCTATCTTCATAGGGATGCTCCATATTTTACAGAAGACAGATAAAGGCTAGGAGATGTTGAGTAACTTGCCAGAACCACACACTTCGTAAGTTTCTGTGCTACTTGATTCTCCTTCAGGCTATGGCTGCCTGGGTAAACCACCTCGTTTAGCTGTTCCCTGGAACCAACAGCCAGGGGTCCTAGCAAATACCCTCAAATATCCTTCAATAACATTATCATTGTTCTCATTGTCAAACAAGCACTTATCTAATATTTATACCTAGAAAACAGTGTGGTAGACACTGAAACGCAGGGATTATAAGCCCAGTGTTTGCCTTCCAGAGGTTTACCATCTAATCAAGGGATGTATTGCATACATAACATCACAAAAGCAATAAAACAATAGAAGGCTGCATTCCACAAGCATGAAATGAATCTTTCAGACTGTAGGCTGTAAATACCGTCAAGTTCAGAATGGGAAGGGGATCATTCTGGGCTAAAATGATAGATTCTCTCAGAAAGGGGTCAAAACAACAATAGGCTTCTCTGGAGAGGAATGAGAGGGAATCATATTTAGGAGCAATTCTTTAAAAAAGTTATGAAGTCAGGAATGTTGATAGCATATTTGGCGGCAAACCTTTCTTCTTATTTGTAAGGATTTTTATAAAAAACAATTTGTTATGAAATTTGAAGTATGAATTTCTGATGAACAACCAATACTTTTTAGCATAAATATGTCCTATCGAATATTTGGGAGTTACTTATACTAAGAAATGATTTGTTATAGATAAGAAATTCAAATTTAACTTGGCGTCCTGTGTTTGAATTTGTTAAATCTTACAATCCTAAAGATAGTTTCTTTGGTGGCTAACCAGTGAAGAATGTCCCTGCTGGCCGACCTCTAATCTATCCCTGGCCCAATCATCTCGGATCACTATTCCAGGGTCACATGAACAATGCATCAGAAAGATACATTAAGCATTCCCTGTAAGTCCCACCCACAGAAGGGGACTATGGGTCTGGCATTATCAGAATTCTGGATCTGGTTCAGCACATTCTTCATTTCTACCCTATGCTGTTTCTTTGGGATAACAGGTGCTGTCTTATCTCTATCTCTTTCAGTTCTCTCTCACTCAAAGCTTCCATAGAATTTTCTTTTCTAGACACAAAAGCAGCTCATATCTAACAGACATTTGTCTAATAAATGTATACCTTCTATTTGTAAAGAAGTTTTGGGAGATGCCAGTTTGGGGTAGTAAAAGAATAAGACATGATCATTAAAATGCAAGGAACCCTAAAATCTGCCCTGACTCCTTTCAGTTTTGCAATCTAATATTTTTGTCTAATCTTGCCATTTTCTCTTGTTTCCTTTTTGTTTGTTTGATTTAGAGGTGCAGATTTCTTAACTGTTGATTCTTCATTTCCAAGTATATCAAATGTAAAAAGGCAAAATCTTTAGAAATTCTATTTCTGACCTGCCTTCTATTTGACAAAATCATTTTTATACATGTTCTCTTTGTTACTCATTCTCCTTCATCACCGCTTTTGTAGCTCCAGGACTGCCGATGCCAGTGGTACTTGTATACCAAAACCAAAACTTAAGCATCACTCTTAGTTCATCCAGGATCATAATCATAGAATCAACGGATAATGGTGGGAGGAACGTTAGCTATTATCTTATCCAATCCCCAACCCATGCAGAAACTCCCTCTTCAGCCTCTTAGATAAATGATTGTCAAACCTCTGTGTCAGCGCCATATGATATATCCTATTCCATTTTTTGAAATATCAAATCACAATATACCTTTCCCATGATGGAATGACATTTCCTTCTTTCCAGTAATCATCCATTTATCCATCAGAATATAGATAATCCTTCTTCACTGTGTAAACCTTTCTTATACTGAAGATGATCATCAAGCTCCTTGATCCAGTCTCCTCCACTCCTTCCCTTCTTGACTTTTCCTTGTGTCATAATGTCTATGTTCCTGCCCTCCCTGACCACTCTCCTTGATGACCTTCAGCTTACCTGTGCCTCTTTTAGAGTATGAGACCCCAAACAAATTCCCACAGAAGTGTCACTTTTCACCTCTCATAATTGGTTATAAAGAGAAAATTAATGAGCCCAGTTTTCCCTACCTGGAGGGGTGAAATGGCTTCTGGAGCTAGTCTGATTTCTGTTTGTATTTCAACTCTGCTGATTTTCATCTTGAGCCCATGCATAAGTTTTGTTACCACTCATAACTTCAACTTCTTCTTCTGTAATATGGAACTAATAATATCTACCTTCTATGGGGATAAAAAAAGTTTTCAAAGTACCTTGAAATAATACTAAGTTGGGGCTCTATAAATAATTCTTCCCTCTTCCATTTCTTCTCAGTTAGGGGAGCACAAAATAAAATGTCAAGAAAAAGCCCCAGCCTCTCCTGTACTTCTGATCCTGATGGAAAAGTTCATGGTTAATGCTGCTCTTTTCATCCAGCTGGCTTTCAGGGCCTAAAGGGTGGGTTTGGTGGGCTAATGATCACTTATAACCTGCCGTCCCCACTTCCTATTGATAGCCATTAATGTGGATGTGGATGTGGATATCAACCCTGCAGAAAGTCATGGAGGGATTTCTTTCTTAAAGCTGAATCCTCTACCTCCCCCCAAAAGAGGACTGGTCTCAACAGATTAGCCACACGGAAGAAAGAAGCTTATTATTTCTCCTGTCACCTTAAGAACTGATCATTACAGGTAGTAGAGACCGTGTACCAGTAACTAGAAAATAACGGGAAGACAATTCAGCTCTTCAAATGACTAGCAGTACTCTTCCAGGTTATTTTCTTAAGAGGGTGAGATGTAAATATTCTAGCACTTGTTTTGAATGACTGTGCTGAATCCAATCCATTTTCTAAAGTAAATCCACTTCTTATTGCATTTTTGAGGGCATAAAAGACCCATTTTCTCCAGAAAAAAACACAGCTTTAAACAGTAGTACATTATGTAAAAGAAAACCCTATTATTCTATGCACACCCTATCCATTGTGGAGTATAGTGAAAATCATTGCAAAGCCTCTGTTAAATAAACAATATCTGAAATGCACCTAAAGCACCTGCTGATGAAATTTGCAAGCTCTATTCTGATACTACTAGTGAAACTTACTTATTTGCTCTGCACTCTCTTCTTCTGGAGAATAACGTAAAGTTCCTTTTTTCAATTCAGAACAGATCATGCTTTCACCATGCCTAAGTGGAAAGAGTTTGAGGGCTGTGGCAGCCACATGGTGGCTCTGGGATTTGTGCCAGAGCTGCGTCTGGCATGGGACTCTGATAAAAAAAGTGCCCATTTGGGATTTGGGAAATAGGAGCATGAAGGTGCATTTACCTTCAGGCTGTTGCTAAGTGACACCAGAACAGCTAGACAATTGAGTAAAAAATGTAACCATGCTGCTTACTTGGCAACAGGTTGTCCAAGCCCCTGTCTCATTAGAGCTGAACTTGGAAGATACTCAAAATTCACATATGAAATATTGGGCACAGGAGGTTATTTTCTGGCTGAATATGTTGTCCTAGTAACTTGAGTGCCTCAGTAATGATCAATCTAAAATTTTGTGCAGGCTTCTAAACACTGCATGCATATTTTGTCTTGCTTGTTTTATCTTCTAAAATGTGGGAGGCAGCATGGGTTATAGACAGAATTATGACTGAATCCTAACTCTGGTTTTACCACTTACAAATATATATGCAGCTTGACAAGTATGTAAGCAACTTACGAATATATAACTTGATGACAAGTATGTAAGCAACTTCCTTAATCCATTTGAGCATCATTTTCCCAATCTGTAACATGGGCAAAATGATACCATTATCTTAGGCTTTGCAGGAGAATATATATATATCTTCTTACAAAATATATGTGAAAAGACCTAACAATATGCTTAGAACATTTAAGGTGCCCAATAAGTTTAAATTCCATTCCCCATCCTCCTCTCAGCTATCCATAAATGAGTTATAGTAGACTCATGACATACATGCAGTTGATTTAACCAAACTCATATACATGCAATCGGAAAAAAAAATAGAAAGAGCAACACACACATACACAGAACCTCAAAAGTTTAAGTATGGCAGACACTGCCATCTACCAGTTTTCATTCCCTTCTTTGAGTACCAGGCACCAACATGCCCTACCAACAATACTTGATTTCACATTCTCCCTAGCAGTAAGAGATGACCATGTGATACAATTATGGGCAATAAGATTTCTGCAAAAGTCTCTTGGGACAGCATTTCACTAAAAAGTGTAGCCTCCCCGGAAGGTACTTTTCCCTTCAGGTATTTGTTTTGTTTTGTTTTGTTTTTTGCCCTTCCCTTCTTTTCTGGCCAAGATGTGAACAAGAGGTCTGAGCAGTCATCTTGAGACCATGAGACCATAAGGATAAGGACAAAGACCTATGTGCTAGAAATAGTGGAGTAAAGGCATAGAGCCCAAGTCTCTGGGGGCACTGTTGAACTTCAGGACCAGCTCTCAACTACCTGTGGGTACTCTTCTTATTGCAAGGGCCAAATCATTTACATTACTCTCTCCTTACACCATGAGAGTATTTTCACTTTGTGTTGTTTTTGAGTTGCTGCTGTTGTTGTCATTAGTTGCAGGCAAACACAATCCTAACATATACAGCGACCTGTCAGTCCTTCCAGTGGACAGATGCTCTGGGCTGAGATGGGAGATGTGATTCTCCCTTTCATAGTATGTGCATCTCATTGGGCTACTGTGAGTCTAGTTTTAAAGTTTTCATGTTTTTCACACAGCCTGGCCCCCAGAACAAGCCAACAGTCTCTTCTGAAGACCAAGATCTGTTCTGATACTAGTGGAAACCCTGCCTGTGTTGGACTTGCTGAGAAGTGACATATTGCCTTCCCAAGGAATTTTCATGGGCAGTTTTCTCCATGTCGGGTTTGGCTTCATGCTCTGGCCCGAGACCTAATCCTTAGTAAGACATGAAAAATGAAAATCAATCTGGGAGATTAAGTTGGTCGTAGCCAGAAGCAGAGGACAAAGCTGCAGAGCTGAGAAGTATGTGTGTGTGTGTGTGTGTGTGTGTGTATGTGTACTTATCTGAATCCATTCAACCCTAGATTTTCCTGATAAATTGTAATTCCAAAATACTAAATCAAAATGAAATTTTTGGACAAGAAAAAGTGAAAAAAGTAGGAGATATACTATGTAAGTTAAAACAAATACCAGTCATGTTCTTTTATGCATCAACATAAGCAGTAAAGAGTTTAGAGCAGCATAAAATGCATGCTGGAATAAAACCTTGCTAAAAATGCCCAATGGAGCTGCAGAAGGCATTAGCAAATACCTTTTGACAGTGTTATTCTCCACCTTCCATTATAAGAATTCCTGATTAGTAAATCCTGGCCCTGCTAAATGATATTCAAGTCTTACCATTATTTTGTGCTTCTGTTGATGACACTATTGACCTATTCGCCATTTTAAGTCTTCTACCCCCATTTTGAACTCAATGGTGAGGTCTTCTCCACTTCTTTATCTGGTTACCTCTTTGTGATGGTAACATCGTTTTTTATTCATAATTTAACGATTTCACTTAAAAAGTGAAAACAATCAATCAGGAAAAAATCCAGACACATAGAAAGTGCTGGGGCCAGCAATATCTCTTTGCATCATGTGAACAATAGCATCAAATTGTAATTGCTCGGTCCATTTCTCATTGTGCTTATGAACCATTCCACCAGCATGAGACAACCTTCAAAAATTTACAGGTATTTTACAATTTTTCCCCTAAAATCGTTGAGCTACATTTCTTAAAGTGTATTAGTTTCTTAATTGCTGTATTCCAAAAAGTTTAAAAAAAAAAAACAAAAAACCTGGCTTGTCAATTGAAATCTGAATATTCAGGGCTTTGTAAGGTTATTCCAAAATCCAAATATAAAAGACTTCAATGGGATGTGTCATTTTCTTTCCTAGGAATGGTTATCTAATCTGTAAAATGAGAAGGATGGATCAGACAAAATGAAGGGTCCTTCTAATTCTAATTCTCTGAAATTCTAGGAGTATCTGATCTGCATCCCTAGATGAGTGTAACTTGGCTCTTTACTATGGTTCAGTTAGCAAGTCTACCTGGAAGACCCATAGGAATCTTGGGCTACTGTAGAGGTTCAGCGTGCATATGTCACACTGAGCCTCTGACAAGACATGGAAGAACAATTGGGAAGTGTTGTGAAGTCCCTAGATATCCTTGGATGGAAGATTTTATTTCATTGCTTATATCAGTTGATATACCTAAGGTAATGCATCCTGAGTCAAGGGCAAATAGAATCAGAGCAAACACTTGGGAAAAGGGGTTGGGGCCTATGGAAGTGTGATTCTATAGGGTTTTGCACAGCTTAGCTATCCTATTGGAGGTGGGAAGTAGTTTCCGTCTAGTTGGTCATGGCCCTCTTTGGGACTGTGGAGATTTTACAGAAGTCTGCAAATCTATGTGATCACCAAGAATTGCGAGAAGACTGAGCAAGTAATATCTCTGACACATATATGACTGTTTAAAATAAATTTGAATATGGTTTTGCATTACAAAGTACAAGTTCATTAAATCCAAGATTAAATTTATTACACCTGTTGGTCCTCATGTGGTTTTCTCAATCCAAAAACACTAAAAGTGCTCCTCCTTTATATAAGGCCTCCCACATATATATATAATATAAATACAAATTTTATATATAAATTTTAGGAAGGAATTGACATATTCAAAATGCTGGAAATCAATTATTCCTCCTCTAAACCTGAAGTCTAACTTTCTTAAAATAAATATTTTTATTGAAAAAGATACCCCATATTGTAGCTATTTCTAACGCACTCTTTTTGTTGTTGTTGTTTTCAGATTTCAAATTGTAACCCATTATTGACCATGCAGTCAATTCAGGCAGTTGTGATTAGCATTTATGAAGGAATGGGAAAGGTAAGTCAGTAACAGAGTTGCTAAGCAGTGATTCATCCTCGAATTTTCATCCAGAAAATAATCCAGGACAGTGCTGGCACATATGAGGCAAAGAATGAGTGTTGAATATGAATGGTGCGTTATCATACATAGTGCAAATCATTTTCCACCCAAAACTTCTTAATTTTAAGTTACTAATATAGGCAATATTAGATAACTATCTAGGAGTGAAATTGTAGGGTCACAGGATAGAAGAAATTTTAATGTTATAAGAAACTGCCAAACGGTTCTCCAAAGTAATTGTGATATTTTACATCCCTTCAAAAGATACATGAGAGTTCCAATGGATCCAAATACTTGACAGTATTTGTTGTTTAAATTTTAGCCATTCTAGGGTGGATAGTGATCTTTCATTGGTTTTAATTTGAATTTCCCTGTATACCTTTTCATTGCTTATTTACCATTGATATATCTCCTCTACAGATGTCTATTCAAGCCATTTTTATTCAATTGTTTACCTTGTATTATTAATTCAAAGAAATTTTTTATACATTCTAAATACAAATTAATATACTTTTTTCTTTGAAACTGATGCTTGCTTTTCATGATCTTAATGGTATTTCTTAAGAGCAAAAATTTTAAAGTTTGAAGAAGTCCAATTTATCAATTTTTCCTTTTATTATTATTGCTTTTTGTATTTTCTCTAAGAAATATTTGCCTAGACCCTAATATTTATTCTAGAAGCTTTCTAGTTTTGCTTCTATGTTTAGGTATTAATTTTTCTTTATAATGTGATATATTTTCACAAAATACTTTACCTTCCCCATGGAAATTCTTTGGCACATTTGCTGAAAATCCAATTGAGCTTATATGTACAGGTTTATTTCTGGACTCTTTTTTATGTTCCATTGATCTATTTGTCTACCCTTGTGCCAGTACTACCTAATCTTAGTTATAGTCGATTTATATTAAATTTTAAAACTGGTTATTGTAAATTCTCCAACTCTGTTCTTAAGATTGTTTTGGTGATTCTACATCTTTGGTCTTCCTTATAAAATTTATAATTAATTTGAACATTTCTACAAAAAAATCCAGATTGGATTATGATTGTTAATTGTATCAATCTATTGATCAATAGAGGAAGAATCCACATTATTAGCATTATTGTATCTTCCAATTCATGTAGCTATTTATTTAGTAATTCTTTAATTTTTCTCAGCACTGTTTTGTAATTTTCACTGCAGAGTTTTTCATATCTTTTGTCAGATTGATTCTTAAGTATTTTAAGTTTGATGATATTGTAAGTGAAATTGATTTTACTTTAAATTTAATTTTTCGATTAACTGTTAGTATTATACATAAAATTGATTTTGTATATTAACCTTATATCCTTTCATCTTGCTTATTATTTCTAATAGTTGTATATTTCTTATGATTTTCTACATAAGCATGCATGTGTCCCACAAACATATAGGGTTTTTTTCTACCTTTTACAATTTTTTAAAAATAAAATTTTATTGAAGTATATCATTCATACATGAACATACGTAAAAAATAAATGTATAGTTAAAGTTGTGAACTTACAAGAAAGACATGCATATCATCATACAGGGCTCCCATACATCATCCCACCACCAACACCTTGCATTGTTGTCAAACATTTGTTACAAACTATGAAATAGCATCATCAAAATATTACTACTAACTATAGCCCATATCTTACATTTGGTGTGTTTTTCCCTAACCTACCCAATTATTAACACCCTATATTAGTATTATACACTTGTTATAGTTTATGAAAGAACATTCTCATATTTGTCCTGTTAACCATAGTCCACCTTCCACCACTGGATTCCCTGTGTTAAACCATCCCATGCTTTGTGCAATCCATTCAAAGTGTATGCTCAGTGGCTCTCATTTTCCTCACAGAGTTGTGCTGTCATCACCTCAGTCAATTTTAGAATGATTTCATTACTCCAAAAGGAAAAAAACCCATAACCCTGTGGTTCGTAACAAGAAGTCCGTGAGCTTGAATTGAAATTCAAAAAAACATTATTTTTGTGGGGACGTGTTGGTGCGGGTGTGATATTTTTATTAAATAATACACAGTATAGTGTGGACTTAGTAAGGGGTCCAAGGTTTTCACCTGACTGGCAAAGAGGTCCATGAAACAAAAAAGGTTAAGAACCCTTGCCAAACCCCTGTTATCCCTCTTTAGTTGTCTCTTAGAATTGATATAATATCTTCTTTGCTATTGCTACAAAACTGCTACAATATTACTGTTCACTATCGTCCATAAGCTATAATAGTTGTAATTTTCCCATGTATCACGATATTCTTGAGACTTTGTAAAAGAAAAACATTCTTATATTTATACTATTAACCACAATCTTAATCCACCACTGAAATCACTATGTTATACATATCCTAGATTAGTCACTAGTTCCCTTTCAATTGACATTTACGTCCACAGACCAGCCCTTTCAGCCATGAGATTTATCCATGTTGTATATGCATCCCGGTTTTGTTTATTCTTACAGCTGAACAATATTCAAATGTATGTATATATCACATTTTGTTTAGTCATTCTTCAGTTGATGGAAACTTGGGCTGGTTCCATATTTTAGAAATTGTGAATAATGCTGCTAATGCTGCTATGAACATCGATGTGCAAATGTCTGTTTGTGTCCCTGCTATCAGTTCTTCCTAGTAATGGGATTAATGGATTATACGGCAGTTCTATATCCAGCTTCTGGAGATAGTGCCAAACTGAATTCCACAGAGGCTGCACCATTCTACATTTCCATGAATAGTGAAGGAGTGTTCATATTTCTCCACATTCTCTTCAGCACTTGTAGTTTTCTTTTTCTTTTGATCATGGGCATTCTATAAGGTGTGAAATGGTATCTCATTGTAGTTTTGATCTGCATTTCCCTACTAGCTAATGATGTTGAACATTTTTTTCATGTGCCTTTTGGCCATTTGTATTTCCTCTTTGGAAAAAATGTCTATTCAAATCTTTTGTCCATTTTTAATTGGGTTGCTTGTCTTTTTATTGTTGAATTGTATGATCTCTTTATATAACATGGATATCAAACTCTTGTCGGAGAAAAATATTTTCTCCCATTGAGTAGGCTGCTTTTTTATTTTCTTGACAAAATCTCTTGAAGAACAAAAGCATTTAATTTGAGGAGGTCCCATTTATCTATTTTTTTTCTTTTGTTGCTTGTGCTTTGGGTGTAAAATTTAAGAAACTACTGCCTACAACAAGATCTTGAAGATGTTTTCCTACATTTTCTTCTAGGAGTTTTATGGCTGAGCTTTTATATTTAGGGCCTTGATCCATTTTGAGTTAATTTTTATATAAGGTGTGAGATAGGGTTCTCTTTCTTTCTTTTGAATATGGCTACCAAGTTCTCCCAGCACCATTTGTAGAATAGACTGTTGTGGTTGAGCTGGGTGGCCTTGGCTGCCTTGTCAAAAATCACTTGACCATAGTTGTGGGGGTCTATTTCTGAGTTCTCAATTTGGTTCCATTGGTTAATATGTTTATTTTTATGCCAGTACCATGCTGTCTTTACCACTTTACCTAAGCAATATACTTTAAAATCAGAAGTGAGAGTCCTCCAACCTCATTCTTTTTTAAGACATTTTTGGCTATTTGGGGCCCCTTGTCCTTCCAAATAAATTTGGTAATTGACTTTTCCATTTCTGTCAAAAAGGGTGCTGTGATTTTTATTGGGATTGCATTGAATCTGTAAATCAATTTGGGAAGAATTGACATTTTAACTATATTTAGTCTTCCAATCCATGAACATGGAATGTCCTTCCATTTATTTAGGTCATCTTTCATTTCTTTTAGCTATGTTTTATAGTTTTCTGAATACAGGTCCTTTATGTCTTTGGTAAAATTTATTCCTAAATATTTGATTCTTTTAGTCACTATTATAAATGGAATTTTTCTGTCATCCTCCTCAGATTGTTCATTAGTAGTGTATAGAAACGCTACTGATTTTTGTGTATTAATCTTGTATCCCACCACTTTGTTGAAGTCTTCTATTAGTTCTAGGATTTTTTTGTGTGGATTTTTTGGTATTTTCTAAATATAGGATCATATCATCTGCGAATAGTGACAGTTTTACTTCTTCCTTTCCTATTTGGGTGCCTTTTATTTCTTTATCTTGCCTAATTGCTTTATCGAGAACATCTAGCACAATATTGACTAACAGTGGTGACAGTGGGCATCCTTGTCTTGTTCTGAATCTCAGCAAGAAAGCTTTCAGTCTTTCACTGTTGAGTACAATGCCACCTGTGTGTTTTTCATACATGCACTTTACCATGTTGAGAAAGCTTCCTTCTTTTCCTATCTTTTGGAATGTTTTTATCAAGAAAGGATGCTGTATTTTGTCAAATGCCTTTTCTGTGTCAATTGAGAGCATCATGTGATTTTTCTTCTTCAATTTATTAAAATGGTTTATTACACTAATTGAATTTCTTGCATACCTTTTACAATTTATTCCATTCTTTTCCTTGCTTTATTGCACTGTCTAGGGCTTTCTTATAAAGAGTGAGGGTGGAAATCCATTCCTTGGTCATGATTTTAGGAGAAAAGTGTTCAGGTTTCCCCATTAAACATGATGTTAGTTATAGATTTTTCATAGATGCTTTTTATCACATTGATGAAGTTTCCTTCTCTTCCTAGTTTGATGAGGAATTTCTCATGTGTGGAGGCATGAATTTTGTCAAATGCTTTTTCTGCATCCATTGATGACCACTAGTTTTTCTCCTTTATTCTTTTAACATGTTGAATTACATTGACTACTTTTTAAAATGTTAAGCTAATATATTATAAGGATAAATCTCACATGGGCATGATATATTTATACTTTTAATAGATTGATGTATTTGATTTGTTTCTATTTTGTTAGTAATCTTTACAATTATGTTCATGGGGAATATTGATCTCTAATTATCTCTAAGTATAATTTATTTTCAGATTTTGGTAATAGAGCTATGCTGACATCATAATTATGTTGGTTTGTGTACCTTCCTCTGCTTGAGACCCATAACTCTGTTTCCTGTTAAGAAAATGCCTGCAGGCAGAAAGCTGACGGAAATGTGGGGATCACTCACATGTCTTCTTCTCTTGATTATCATGTTCTTACACTGCCTGTTGCTCAATGACTGAAAACATCCTTATATTTTTTCCTAGTTTCCTAGTTATTTTATGGGAGGAAGATAAGTTTTATGGTACAAGTTACTGTATTATGTTTGAAAGCAGAAGACCTGCCATGAATTTTTAGAGAATTTTTTCAGAATTGCTAAGTATAGTCAGTACTATATATGACTCTGTGAAGTAATGCAACCATTTTTTTACAGCTTAAGAATTAAAGTTCGGGAATATGGATGTGGAGAGTGATCTGCCCTTAGAAAAAACTGGGGTATAAATAATGGATTTTAAAAAATTATGAATGTTAGAAAAGAGAGGTGAAATAGGGATAGGGTACCCCACTGGAGATGGTCATTTAATGCAAGAAATACTTGTTCAGCAGGTAATATGTGTAAAACATTATGTCAGTCTCTTGTATTGGTTTGGAGGAAGAAGTATGAGGAGAGATGAAGGAAATAGGAATATGAAACAAAAATAAGACATGCACATATGCTAGAATCTTAAATGTTTATATTTTTATTAAATGCCATGTAATTAATTGATTGGCTTGTTTTTTCATTTTGTAAGTACTTTTTGAGCATTGACTTTGAGTCATGTGCTCTGCTAGATTTGGAGATACAATAATAAATATTGATAAATGAGCATTAAATGTACACTCAGTAATTCAGAAACGAATGGAAACTAGAACATTTCCCACTTTGTTTGCATTCAGTCTAGTTATACTTTATTTTGTTTATTATTGCCAAATGGCTTCCATACCACAAAGTTTTAATTATTTTATCAAGAACACAAAACCCATTACACAGATTTTCTGTTCAAGCTTCTTGACAGAAGATCCAGAAAAATATAATTTGGGTTAAAATGAATTAAATTAAATTTAATCATATATTTAATGTAGCTTTGAATCCTAATCTATCTATCTATCTATCTATCTATAAATTAAATAGATGAAACTTCCAGGAAGGATGTGGTAGATCAGAGTGGGCCAATGCTCTCATTGCACAAATAGAAAAAGCCAGTTGATTTACAAAGTCTTATTTTTAAAGATACCAGAGAGCTACAGAAACAATGAAGAGGAGTTAAACTAAAGTTCCAGATGGTGAGAGCTATTCCAAGTCTTTTGTGATTGAGGACAATAGTTCTATAAGGTTCTCAATAAAAGTTCAGGGCAGAGTAACTTCCTCAACGTGGTAACATAAGATATTCACTGGAAAAATCTCTGCTCGAAATCAACAAATAAAAAGACAAATACCACTTGATTAGAACTCTGGAGGATGATAGAGACTGGGAAAGGACTCCACAAACACTGAATCAAAGAAAAAGAAAAATAATCTCCAAGATCAGGAAGGAAATTTTCCATCCCTGACCCATCATTCTGGGCATCTCCCCTTCATCAGTTCTGAAAAACGTGGAAGTCTTGCAGAGGTAGCACAAACAGGGTCCCTCCTGCCACAGGTGCAGACTATAGAGCCACTCACAGCAGCGAATTAGAACCCCATACATATCCAGGCACAGGGACCCAAGTTCTCAGAATCTCAGGGCAAAACAGAGCTCCTGAGTCATGCTGCATACAAAAGGGTACCTGGCAGGGGAGAGAGACTGGAGCAGAACTGGTAGTAAGAGCTGCACACATTCAATCCAGTTTCTGTTGGCTGGACCACCCAAATGCAAAATGGACTTTACTGGGTAGACCCACCTTTCTGGATTGACCTACTTTGGGTCCCTGGGGTGGGATATTCTAACAATGAAGAAAACAAAGGTAGAAAAATCTCACAGAAAAAAGGGTGTGTGTGTGACTGAACTGCTGTAAGATGGGATTGGTCCCAGAAGAGAAAAGTGTAAGGAAAAGGGGCACTGAGTGAGGGAGAGAATTTAAATAAATCAGAGGAGCTGGGGATAAATTTCTGCACACACACACACACACACACACACACACAAACTGAACAGATCACGATTCTAGGAGAAGGAACAGAAGAAAGGAAGCTTTCTCCTGGAGGTAAAACAATTGCACAAAAAGGGCAATCTTAAAAATTGTACTGCATATCCAGGGCAAGATCAGATGAAGAAGAGCTGGAAAATCTGAACAAGTTAAAAACAGACTACTCTAAAGGGCCAGAATAAATTGGACCAAGAGTCAAAGAAAAGCTTTAACACTCAGCCAATCAACAATAAAACCCTAGACAAGAGGGAGAGATTGACCTTCAGAGTTAACGTATCTAAATAATCAGATGCCCAGACATGAACAAAAAATTACAAGCCATACTAAGAAACAGGAAGATATGACTCAGTCAAGGGAACAAACTAAAATGTCAGAGGAGACATAGAATTTGGAACAACTAATCAAAGAAGTTCAAACCAATCTCCTAAATCAATACAAAGAATTGAAGGAAAATATAGATATAGAGCTAAAGGATATTAAGAAGACAATGTGTGAGCATAAAGAATTTGAAAGTGTAAAGGGAAACAACAGAAATGGGGATGAAAGGTACAACAGTAGAGATTAAAATACACTAGAGGCATACAACATAAGATTTGAATAGGCAGAAGAAAGAATCAGTGAACCAGAAGACAGGCCAATTGAAGTCATAGAACAGGTAGAAAAAATAGGAAAAATTGAGCAATATCTCAGGGATTTGAATGACAGCATGAAACATTGAAACATACATATCATGAATGTTCCCCAAAGGAGAAGAGAAGGGAAAAGGGGCAGAAAGAACATTTGAGGAAATAATGGCCAAAAATTTCCCAACTCTTATCAAAGACATAAATATACATATCCAAGAAGCACAGAATACTCCAAACAGAAACCCAACAGACCTACTCTGAGACACATACTATTCAGAATGTCAAATACCAAAGATAAAAAGAGAATTCTGAAAGCAGCAATAGAAAAACAATTCATCCCATACAAGGGATCCTCAAAAAGACTGAGTGCTGATTTCTAATGAAAAAACATGGAGGCAAAAAGGCAGTGGTATGATATATTTAAGGTACTGAAAGAGAAAAACTGCCAGCCCAAAATACTTTATCTGGAAAAACTGTCCTTAAAAAATGAGGGAGATTTTAAAATATTCTCAGATAAACAGAAACTGAGAGAGTTCATCAACAAAGAACCTGTCCTACAGGATTACAAAAGGAAGTTTTGCAGCTTGAAGAAACAGGCAGGGAAGGGTGGATTGGAGTAGTGTGAAGAAATAAAGATCTTCAGTAATGGTAAATTAAAGGGTAAATGCAAAACCCAATAGTCTTGTATCCTCAATATGCAACTCTACTCTTTAAATCATATGAGAGTCAGAATAAAATTGGACAAGAAAAAGGCATATATTCTGATAATGGACACATGAAATATGAAGAGGGAATGTGGAACAAAAACAACATAAAGAGGGAAAACAGAGGGATATGGGAGCAGAGAATGTGTATGCTATTGAAGCTAACTTGGTATCTTTTCAAATTAGTAGGTTACAAATGTAGGTTGTATAATACAAACCCTAGAGTAACCATGAAGAAAGTACTTTTAAAAATTTACAGAAACAGGAGACTTCTGGAGAAGGTGGTGGATTAGGGAGCTCCAGGACTCATTCCCTCCATCAAAAAAATTATTAAACAGACAGGAACTGATTGAAATATGTATTTTGACACTCTAGATGACAGAATAACACTGTACAGCATCCAGTGAAGAGTGAGAGGAAAAGGCTGATACATTACAGTAAAGAACTGCAAATTTTTCTCTCCATGCAGTTGATACTAGCACCCATCCTGACTCTCACAGCAGGACACTGTGGAGTTCTGTCCCTGGATAGCTGCTGCTGACAGAAAGAAACAGAAAAATTCTCTTCCTCAATAACAGTGGTGTGCATGGCTGATCACTGATCAAGGCTTTTGATTAGTGAATTTGGGTCACTGGGTCTCACCTCTAAGGGCACCTATTGTTTCAACCCACCCTGGATAGGGATGGAAGCAGTGGAGATTTAAAGACATGGGCTTCTTCAGAGCTGTGGGGAACAGTTAGCTGAAGGGCTTCATTTGCTGAGCAGGCTAGGAAAGTTCAGCTTTGGGGAACAATCAGAGAAGTTTTTGGTGCCCTTCCTGATCCCTACCAAAGGGCACTTTGGAGACTACCTGTACCCCGTTATGGGTCCTTGACACTGTTTTGGCTGGGAAAGACCAAATTGGAAAAGTCTTCTCTGGGGTAACCCTCCTCCCAGAATTTGTCCTCCAGGCAAAAGCAGTGTGAGACAATGAAAGAAGTATAATAAACTGTAGAAGTGCATAGTCTGGGACAAAGGCCTGCTGGCTTCAAATACCTGGGAGAGGGAGGTTTGTCCCCTGGGAAACAGAGGGGACAACCAAACTCTTCTAAACAGGGCAACTCCAAAACAACTAAGAAGCAAAACCCAGGACAAGACAGAGACCTAGAAAGAAAGGGAATGCAATACACACAGCATTCATCTTAGGCAGACCTTCCTGATAGAGATGGGGCACTAAAGCTCAAGAAAATCTGTCTTATCAGCAACTGGTTACAAAAACAGGAAAGAGACATCCAGGGAGTAAATCCCAGAGTTAACTTTTTTTCAAAATTAATAAACTTTATTTCATCTTCAAAAAATAAAATAACAAACAAAAGGCAACTTAACAAATTATGGACGAATTACTTTAAAAAATACTATCCAAGCACATATATCTTATTTAATCCTAAAAACAAACTCAATTGTTTCTATAGTGCTCAGAAAGATGAACAAATGAGCACAGATTGGTTAAATGACATGACTAAGGTCTCCTTGTTAATGGAAAAATAAAATAGGATGCTTGATCATATTTATGTCTCATAAAACTAAATCCCCTAACTTTTTTTGACCTTTAGCATTGACATAGGACCTTCTTGGCCTTTGATAAAAAATCTTATAATATTAGTGTTAACTATACTCTATAAGTTACATTAGTTGTATTTTCCCCATGTATCACCTTATTCTTAACACCTTGGAATAGTTACATTCTTGTATTTGTATTAACATTTTAAAATATTAAAATGTACAGTGTAGAACAAAAGAGTAGAAAACAACTAAAGAGACAGGATATGATGGCCCATTTAAAGAAAGAGAATAAAAATATAGAAAACACCAATGAAAAAGAGGAGAATGTGGACATACCAAACAAAGCCTTTAAAAATGATCTTAAAGAAGCTTAAGGAGATAAAGGAAATTACAGAGAAAGACCTACAGGATATCAGGAAAACAATTAATGAACAATTTAAGAGTCTAAGTAAAGAGATAGAAATTTTAATAAGGAATCAAACAGAACTACTGGAGTTGAAGACCACAATAACTGAAATGAAAAATGCCCAGGAGGGTTTCAAGAGCAGAATAGAGGTGGCAGAAGAAAAAAAACAACAACCTAAAAACAAGAACAAAAAAACAGTGAATTTGAAGACAAGACACTTGAAATTACGCAGATTGAGGAACAGAAAGAAAAAAGAAGTAATAAAAGCAAAGAGAGCCTAAGCCAGTTATGGGACACTATCAAGCACACTGATATATGCATTATGAGAGTCCCAGAAAGAGAAGAAAGAGAGAAAGGGGGAGAAAGAATCATCAAAGAAATAATGACAGAGAACTTCCCAAACTTAGCAAAAGACAGGAATATAGGCATCCAAGAAGTCCAGAGAACACAAACAGGATACACAAGAAGAAAAATACACCCTGTCATAATATTGACAACACTAACAAATGCAAAAGACAAGGAGAGAGTTTTGAAAGCTGTAAGAGAAAAGCAATGAGTTACATTCAAAGGACTCTCAATAAGATCATCAATTTCACACCAGAAACCATGAAGACAAGAAGGAAGTGTGTTGAAATACTTAAAATGCTGAAGGAAAACAACTGCCCACTAAGAATTTTATATCCAATGAGACCCTCTTTCAAAAACCAGGGAAAAATTAAGACATTCTCAGGCAAAGAAAAGCCGAGGGAGTACATCACTACTAAGCCTGACCTACAAGCAATGCTAAAGGGAATCTTCAGACTGAAATGAAAGGACAATAGACAGTGGTTCAAAGCAGCATAAAGAAATAAAGATCTGTGGTAAAGCTAACCATTTGGGTAATTGTAAATGCCAATATTATTGTATTGAACTGTTTGGCAAATAACTCCACTTTTTACTTCCTACAAGTGCTAAAATGCAAATGCATAAAAAGTAATGGAAAATCTAGGTTTTTGGACACAGGATGTACAAAAGCACAAGTAGTAACAAGTACAAAAAATGTAGGAAGACAGGTATAGGAAAAATATGTGCATGCTATTGAAGTTAAGTTGGTAATATATAGGATGTTAAATTTTAACTTCATGGTAACCACAAGGAATACAGATGAAAAATATATCCATATAGAAATGAGAAGGTACTCAATATGGTACAACACTAGAAAGGAATAAATATAAAAGTAGGCTTTAATGGAAGTGAGGGACAAAGAAGGTATAAGATTTATAAAGGATAAATAGCAAAAAGTCAGAAGAATGACCTGTATTATCAGTAGTGACTTTAAATGTATATGGATTAAATTCTCTAGTCAAAAGGCAGAGATTGGCAGAATGGATAAAAAATCATGACCCACCTATATGCTGTCTGCAAGAGACTACCTTAAAGTCAAAGATACAAGTAGGTTGACAATGAAAGGATGGAAAAAATATATACCATGCAAGTAGTAAACAGAAGATAGCTGGGGTGGATATACTAATGTCTGGTAAAATAGACTTTAAGTACAAAACAGTTATAAAGGACAAAAAATGGTCATTACATAGCGGTAAAGGGAACAATTCATCAGGAAATGCAACAATTATAAATATGTATGCACCTAACAACAGAACCCCAAAATACATGAAGCAAATTCTGATAGATTTGAAGGGAGAACATGAGAGTTCTACATTAATAGTGGGAGACTTTAGTACATGACTCTCAATAATGGATAGACCATCTAGTCAGAAGGTCAATAGGAGTAAGGACTTTTAATGATACACTAAACCAACAACACTTAACAGATCTATATAGAACACTGTAACCAATGAAAAAAAGATATGCATTCTTTTTGAATGCATATGGATCGTTCCCTGGGATAGACCATATGTTGGGTCACAAAACAAGTCTCAGTAAATTAAAATATATTGAAATCATACAATATTTATTTTCCAACCACAACAGAATGAATCTAGGAATCCACAAGAGAGGGAGAAGAGGAAACTCCACAAATATGTGGAAATTATACAATATACTCGTAAACAACCAATGGGTTAAAGAGAAAATAAAAAGAGATATTAAGAAATATCTTGAGATGAATAAAATGAAAATATAATATACCAGAACTTATGGGATACAGCGAAGGCAGTGCTGAGAAGGATATTTATAGCTCTAAATGTTTACATTTAAAAAGAAGAAAGATTTCAAACCAGAGACATAACTTAAAAATTGGGACAACTACAAAAAGAAGAGCAAACAAACCAAAGCAACTAGAAGAAAGGAAATTACAAAGTTTAGAGAGTAGATAAATGAAATAGAAAACAAACAAATAAAAAAATAGAGATATTCAACAAACCAAAAGTTGGCACTTTAAAAAGAAACTTCCTTAACATGATAAAGGGCGTATATGGAAAGCCCACAGCTAACATCCTACTTCATGGTTAAAGACTGAAACATTGCTAAAAGAAATAAAAGCAGACCTAAATAAATGGAAGAATATTCTGTGATCATGGATTGCAAGACTAAATATCATTAAGATGTCAACACTTCCCAAAGCAATTTATAGATTCAGTGTAATCCCAATCAAAATTCCAGGAACCTTCTTTCCAGATATGAAAAAGCTAATCATCAAATTTATATGGAAGGGTAAGGAGCCCCAAATAGCTAAAGCCATGAAGAAAAGAAGAATGAAGTTGGAGGACTCACACATCCCAATCTTAAAATCTTAGTACAAAGCCACAGTAATCAAATAGCATGTTACTGGCACAAGGAAAGACATAGAATAAAGGGATCAAAACGAGAGCTCAGGAATCAACCCTCACATGTATGGCCAATGGATTGTTGACAACGTGGCAAAGACTGCTCAATTGGAGAAGAATAGTCTCTTCAACAAATGGTGCTGGGAAAACTGGATCTCCATTTTGACAAACAGAAGGAGGACCCCTACCTCACACAATATACAAAAATCAACTCAAAACCGATTAAAAAAAAAAAAAAAACTATAAGAGTTAGAACTATCATATTCTTAGAAGAAAATGTAGGGAGGCATCTTCAGGACCTTGTATTAGACAACGGTTTCTTAGACTTTACACCCAAAGCACAAGCAACAATAGAAAAAAACAGATAAATGGGACCTCATCAAAATGAAATCTTTTGTTCCTCAAAGGACTCTATCATGAAAGTAAGAAGACAACCTACACAATGGTAGAAAATATTTGGAACCCACATATCTGATTAAGGATTAATATCCAATATATATAAAGTAATTCTTCAACTTAACAAAAAACAAAACAAACAGCCCATTAAAAAATGGGCAAATGACTTGAACAGACATCTTTCCAAAGAAGATATACAAATGGCCAGAAAGCACATGAAAATATACTCAACATCAACCATCTGGGAAATGCATCTCAAAGCCACAATGAGATACGATTTCACACAATAGAATGGCTGCTATTAAAAATACAGAAAAAACAGGTTTTGGAGAGGATGCAGAGAAATGAGTACACTCATTCATTGTTGTGGCAACATAAAATGGTGCAGCTGCTATGGAAGACTGGTGGTTCTGCAGAAAGCTAAGTATAGAGCTATCACATGACCTAGCAATCCCACTACTGGGTATATACCCAAAAGAATTAAAAGCAGAGACTAGGGAATATATTTGCATACCAATGTTTATAGCAGCATTATTCACAATTGCTACAAGATGGAAGGAACTCAAGTTTCCATCAACCAGTGAATGAATAAATAAATAAAATGTATATACATACAATGGAATATTATTCAGTCATAAAAGGGAATGAATTCCTGATACATGTGACAACCTGGTTGGACCTTAAATGATATCATATTGAGTGAAATAAGCCAGACACATAAGCACAAATATTGTATGATGCCACTGATTTGAAACAATTAGAATAAGCAAACTCAAAGAGTCAAAATGTAGAATATCGATTACCAGGGAATGGGGTGGGAATAGGGAATGGGAAGTTAAAGCCTAAAATGTACAGCATTCTATTTGGAAGGAAGGAAATAGTTTGGTAATGGATAGTGGTGATGGTAGCACAACATTGTGAATGTAATTAACAGCACTGAACTATATATATGAATATGATTAAATGGGAAAATGCTAGATTGTATATATAGTAACAGTATAACAAAAAATTCATATAACTATGCTACACAAACAGTGAATCTTAAGTTAAATCTGGACTTTAATTAATAGTACAATTATAAAAATATGCTATCATCAATTGTAAAAAATGTACCACACCAGTGCAAGGTGTTGGTGGTGGGGTGGTATATGGAAATCCTTTATTTTATGAATGATTTTTCTGTAAACACATAACTTCTCTAACAAAGGAAAAATATATACAGATAAAGATATGAGAAAGGGATCAGTCAGGTGCATCACAAAAGATGAAGTATAAGGACAGGAGGTTGCAATAAAGGAAAAGACAGACACAAAAAAGATATGACACATAAAAACCAAAGGGCAAAATAGCTAAAGTTAAAAGATACAGATTGGCAAAATGGATATAAAGCATGATCCACCATTGTTTACAACAGTATCATCTAAGATCCAAAGACACAAATAGGTTGGATGTCAAAAGATGGAAAAAGATATTCCACGCAAATAATAACCAAAAAA
>JAQZBX010012721.1:0-40838 GCA_029593785.1 Cabassous unicinctus | reverse complement strand
ATTTGTTGGTCCACAGCTATAGCCATCATTCAGCTCAGAGAAAAACCTCACAGCTGGGCTCTGAAACTGAAATCTCTTTTTTAACTCACTGGGAAGCCACCTTTAGCTAGGAGTCACTAAGTGAAACGTCTCTTGAAAGTTCTAGAACCAGAGATACACATTAGGAAGTGAACTCTAGTGAAACTCACAGGTGTTAGCCCAGCAGGTTTGAGGTGAAGAGCGCGTTCCCCTCTCAGGGAGGTGCTGGTGCCTGTGGAGTCTGGCCTTCTGCCACTGGAGAGGCAGCTCCAGAAGTCTGATGGAGTGGAGTGCTGGTGATCTGCTTGGAAAGCAGGGGAGCTTGAAGCTTTGTTTGCACAGCAATTGACATAAGGCTGAGAAAATGCCAATTATCTATTTTGAAAAATGAGGATGATGTAAATTATGGGGGCACTAAATCCCCCACCCTCCCAAGCCACTGGTCTTCAGAATGACAGGGTGTTGCAAAGTGAATGCCCAGTACAAGACTAAGACGGTGCACTAAGTAGCAGCAGCACCTTGGAAAGCAGCACCCGGGTGGGGCCTGGCTCCAGGCTTCAGAGGTTCAGCAACCCCAAACGCCAAGCTTCCCTCGCCGGCCGCTGGGTTCTCCTAAACAGGGAGAGTCACCCCGGTTAAGGTTACAGGCTTTAAGAGCACGGATAATGAAAAACCAGCAGGATGTAAGAGCTGGAAGGAAAGTTAAGAGCTACTCTGGCCTCTCTCAAAGGCGAGTCGCCCAAGGTCAACATGGCTGGCTTGGGGCAGGAGAACGGGCAGCGGCCCAGCGCTCTGACGTAGCCCGACTGGCCCTGCTCGGCGGGCGACGTTCCCGGGCAGCCCTACGGGGAAAACGCGGGCGCTGGGAGAAACCGCCGCCGCCAGCGCGAGGCCGCCTCCTGCCCCAGGTCCACGGCCTCTGGGTCGCGGGGCCTCAGCCGGGGCGGCGGGACCCTGGGGGCGGCCCCGACCAGAGGCGAGAGCCGCTCCCGCCCGCGGAGGCCCGGCGGCTCCCGGCGGCCCGGCCGCGGCACGTTCCCGGGGGCCCCGCTACGCCCCCACGCGATACTGGGCCGGAGCCCAGGACCCCAAGTCCCAGCACTCGGAGGGCCGCTGAGCCCCGAGGCGGAGACGCTCGCGGAGGTGGCGGGAGCTACGTCCCCACAGGCCGCCGCGCGCGCCCGCAGCCTCGCGGCAGCGGCAGCCGGTCAACTACGGCTCCGCCTCAGGCGCCTGCAGTCAGGCGAGGCGGCGGCGGGCTCCCGCCGCGCTCCGGCCTTGCGGGTCAGAGCTGGGATGGGCCGGGTTGCTGCTTCCCTCTGCGCTTCAGGGGGAGGAGGCCTTCCCGGGGGCGCTAACGGGAAGGCGCTCTGCAAGGTGTTTATCTGTCCTACAGCTGAGAAGAGCGAGGCGCTTTGGGCCCGAGGTGCCGGCTAGTGTGGAGCTGGGACTCGATTGCCTGCCACTTGAGAGACGACCTCTCTGGCTTGGCTGCCCCACTCCAGCCGCACCAGCACGTCACCGCCCGCGCGCACAGCCGGTGGCTGCAGATGGGCACGCGGCCGTCCTTCCCTCAGCAGCGACCGCAGCGCACCTGCTTCGGGCCGAGCGCTCCTGCTGAGAGCAGCCCAGTGGGAGGGTGTCGAGTTTTTTTTCAAATACTGCGATGAACCACCTGAATGACTCCAGTGCAGTGTGGAAAGTGCTGAGTAGAAGTGTTGTCTAAGTAAATGACCGGAAGAAAACTACTGGGGAGGGGCAGGGAAGAGCCCAGACGGGAAGGAGGTGCGGCCTCAGGGAAAGGGGGAAGGAAACTAGCTTGCATAGTTTATCTGGTTCGGTTCTAACAACAAATCCTGCATAGCAGGTCTCTCTATCCTTATAACAGATGAAAGGTCCAACTTTCAATGGAAGGCGGGTGAACTGTCCTTCCACCCCACAGGAGGGGCAGCCTGTCATGGTAGAGGGGAAGACAGGATGGCAGGAGGGGATCTCCAGAAAGTCCTAAGTCCAGCTGGGAAGCTGGGCCATGGGGATTCCTTCTCTTTCTCTGATCTTAGGAACAGGAGGTCAGAGAATGTGGAAACTCAGGCTGGCACTCATCCCCTGGAGCCCAGAAGTTCCACAGAGCTGCCTCAACCATCGAGGTGGGCCAGAAAGCCCAGCACAGGAGATAGGGCTCTGCACTTCCACCCTCCAGTCCCTAGAGCAGCACGGCTTTCTACTGTCGCATTTAAGATTTCACTTGAAGAAATTCCACTGTTCAAATAAAAAACACTTACCCAAGTCCATGTCCCATTCTAATTCAGAGAATTTGGAATTTTCACTGGAAGCAAAATCAAGCATGGAAAGGGTAGCCCCAAACACAACTCATACCCCATTCACCATTGTCCCCACAACCAGTGCTTCAAGGGAGAAGACTCGCATACATCTCCTGTGAGCCAGGCTCCCCAGAGGCTGGGACTAGGGGACCCCCAATGCTCTGGCTCCCTAGGTGAGATGCTGACCCAGTTGCAACATCTTGGTCCCTCAGAGGATGGTTGGGTCTCAGATACAACCCAGACAGGCTGACTGATAGGTGAAAGCAGGCTCCATCTAGGTTGTCAAAATTGACAAGGAAAACAGGATTTCGATGTTCACGGACATACCTCTTCCCAGCAGCCTTCCAGAACGGGAAGGGATTGTCATTAATTTTGCAGATAAGGAAAACGAGGCCTTCAGAAGGTAAATGATTTGTCCAAGTCACACTGCTAGTTAGTGGCACAAGTGTGTAGAATCAGGTCTGTCCAGGTCCCTCTGGCTCTCAGTACTCTATCCACTACACCACAGACTTCAGGATGGGGTCAGGAGGGAGGTGAGGTACTTCCTGGCAGGGGTGTGAGGGGGACCTGAGGTGCTGCTACTTACACAAGTATGTTCAGTTTGTAAAACTTCAATGAGCTGTACACTTTTGTGCACTTACTTGTATATCTATTATATTTCAATAAAAAGTTTAAAACAAGGGGAACGTCTCAGGATATAGTTATAAGGATACACAGGATTAAAGGGTAAGAATAAGATGGAGTCTGCAATTTCACTGCTTGTCCATTTTAAAAGGGGAAATTTTAGGTTGAATATGTTACTAGAATAAAAATTTAAAAAACAACATTGTACAACACAAGCAGTGAGCCCTAATATAAACTATGTACTAGAGTTAATCATATAATTATAATAACATTGTGTCCTCAATTATAACAAAGGTAACACACTAATGCAAAGTGTTAATAGGGAAAACGGGGGGTGGGGGGATGTATGGGAACTCTTATTTTCTGCATGATTTTTCTGTAAACCTACAATTTTTCTAATTAAAATTTTTTTAAATAGTATGCATACAGAAAAGTATACAAATCAGAAGTATATGGCTTGATGGATTTTTCACAGTAAAGGCATCCATGTAACCAACACCTAAATAAACTATTCCACCCTAGGAATTCTCTTTTCTCTTTCCCAATCACATCCATACCTTTCCAAAGGCTAACCAACTATTCTGCTTTCCAAAATATAGGTTAATTTTGACTTGTTTTAAAGTATCAATTAAAAATAGAATCATATAGATAAAATAGATCGTACATTACAAACTCAGCTACAATGAAGATGCATGGCTTTTCACAGGCTTTGACATTTCAAAAATATAAGCGGTTTCATTTGGATACTGGTTAGTTTTTATAAACTTCAACACTGTGTCTTCATTCACCAATATCAAGAAATATTAACTTAGGTGGGTAAATACTGAGAAGGCACGGAAGTTGAAGCTAAGTTACGTTTATCCCAACCAAAGGACAGCGTAGGAAACCTAATCCATTTTCCAGGTCAGAATTTTGAGTTCCCTCTGCCTTTTGCATTTATCTTTAATAAATGATATAGATGGTCTGCACATGAACTAAGAATAAACATTTTTCTGTTATGAGATCCAGGAGAAGAGAGTGGGAGGGAAGGAGGGAGGAAGAAATATCTTTTTTTTTTTTTTTAAGATTTATTTATTTAATTTATTTATGCCCCCCTTGCTGCTTGTGCTGCTGTGTCCATTCGCTGCGTGTCTTCTCCGTGTCTGCTTATCTCCCCCTTGCTGTGAGGTCTTGCCGCATCAGCCCACAGCGCTGCGCAAGCCGGCCTGCCCTCACAAGGAGGCGCCGGGAAGTGAACCCGGGGCCTCCCATATGGTAAACGGGGGCTCTATCCACTGAGCCACACCCGCTTCCCAAGAAATATCGTTTTAACAGATAACCATGCCGTCTGTTTCTTACGGACTACGAAGAGAACCAATTGGCAAAGATTTACAAAATTCCTGTCACATGCCAGGCACTGAACTGGCTGCTGGGAAGAGTTTGGAATCTCAGTATGGATGTACTATTTGGTAGTTAAAAATAAAAATAAATAGAAGGGAGGAAGGATCAAGTAAGGGGAGACAGATGTGTAACAAGTAAATGTAGTGAGTCATGGAACACAAATAGGAGAGGGCAGGGGCTCAGCGGGGGCACAGCAGGCAGGTCAGGTTTGGGGACCGGTGCCGAGCAGGCCTCATGGAGGAGCAGGGCCCAGGCCATGTGACAAGCTGAACGGGCAAGCGCCAGGCCCAGAGGCCCCACCAAAGGGCGCAATGGCCCATCTGGGTACCTTCAGGGTTGCTGCCAGGGGCACAGAGGTGTGGGGGCCAGGGCACAGCAGGAAATGAATGTGGCCTGCTTCCACAGAGGCTCCATCAGGATGGCCTCACCTGCCCTTTTTGTAGGTGACAGGCAGCCCCAGATGGTTTATGCTGGGCAGTGACAGGCTCAGAAAATGCTCACTCTGGGTGCTACACGGAGGTTGGACCAGCAGGGAACTATTCCAGTTACCAGGTCTGAACTATGCCAGGGCAGAGGGAGCTAAGTAGGGTAAATGGTTGGGAGGCAGACTTTGAAGGACTTGGTTCCCCAACAGCTCTGAGGGATGCGAGGAGGGAGGAAGGAGTCTCGGGTGACAAGCAGGTCTCTGGGTGGGGAGAGGCTAGGTGAATGGCAGAGTTACAAAGTAGGAAACAGACAGGGCAGGGGAGTTGTGTTCAGGACATGCTGAGTATGAGGCTCAAGGAACGACCTCTACAGGTGTGTAGGAGCAGGAAGAAGTCAGGACAGAGGGCGAGCCAGGAAACCAAGAGAGGAAATGGCTGCCGGAGCATGGTCCTGGCCCTGGAGAAGTGGAGGTTAAAGTGTAGGTAGAAAGATTACTAGTAAACTGAAAGTACATCTCTAGTCTGAGCCTGGAGGAGAGGCAGTGAGGAGGTGAAGGGAGTTCGCACATGGACTCAAGGTTCGTGGAAGAGGCAAGCTGAGCCTGGTAGGTGGCTTGAGCCTGAGGAGACTAGCCAAAGGGTACAAGGCCATTGTGGGGACTGGGCAGGGGAAGTGACCAAAGTCATGTAAATGGCTTGCTGAGGTGGACCAAGGGCCAAACTGAAGCTGAAGGAATTGCTTTTTCCTCCCTAGGGTCTTGGACCTCAGCCTGGAGAAGGTGGTGGGTGGGGTGGGGTGGGGAGGTGAGGAGGTGTGGGTTTGCTGACAGGTAAGGTCAGGTTTTTAACACACTTGAAAAGACAGACTCCACAGAAGAACGGGACTCTACTTTAATAGGCAACATTGAGCATCCATCCCAGAACACCCAAGGCCCTTTCTGAGCACAGCCCCATGTGCAGGAGGTGGCAGCTTCACATTTCCCAGAAGCACCGAATCTATTCACTTCCCTCATAACAAACCCCTTCACCCAACTGCTATCGTCCCACTGTCCTGTTTCAAGGCTCCTGGACCCCAAGCACGTGCCCCAGCAGCATCCCAAGGACAAGGGTGACATCTGTAGGACAAACACCTGATTCAAGCCAAACTCTCTCCAGGGAACAGATGATGTGTCCTCAAAATCAGCACTTATTTAAAAATAATGTTCTTAGTATACAATCAGCTACCGAACAGAATTCTAGATCTGCATATATAAAATTTAAAATATAAGAAGAGGGAAATAAGTGCATAGAGTAATTTAAAAGTGTTTGCAGGGCTACGTATCTGCGGAGGTAAAGACACGAGCCCACCCTACAAGTGCAGGACTGTTTCACCCTGATGAGACAGAAACTACCATCCACCAGGGGAGGCAGCTGGGAGTCCCCAACCTCACTTCACACCCACAAAATGAAACCCCACAAGAACAAGTGCATTCCCCCTGGCAGCCGATTGAACACAGGACGGTAAGCAGAGACCAAAGCAAACGGAATCTTCTCCGTTTTAACCTTTCTTGGGAGGCCCTGTCAGCTTTCATCGAGGGAAAGGACACTGGCTCCAGGCCATATTCCCTCATGTTTCTGTGCTCCTGACACTGTGGAAATAGAAAAGGGCTTTTCCTTCATGTGGATGATTCAGAATTTGAGAAACCCCTCCACCTTGACCTGAATCAAAGCCCAGGACACTAAACCCTGGACAAGCTGGTTCGGGCATGGGCAGGGGTGGGGGTGCCTGGACTGCTTCGGGTGAAGGCACCTCAGCCCCACAAAGCAGTGGCAGAACGAGCAGAACCACGGAAAGAGATTTTCGGTATTTCTCTGAGGACTCGGCCCATGTTGTGAGTTTGTGGGCCCCCTGCCTTTCATTCCACATGGAGAAACATTTCCCCGTTTTGCCAAAGAGGAAACTGAGGCACAGAGGAATCAGGAGAGAGGGGGCCAACTTTCCCAACCTTCCACTCCTATGTCCTGTTCTTTCATCTGCACAGGGGTTTGATTTCCACCACTAAGATGACAGCATCCTAGAAATGAGGACGAGTAGGGACAAGATTCTGGCAAAAATCACCAAAGAGCATTCGGAAAGAATGGATCTTTTAAGAGTCATCACTGTTTTGGAGCATGTCAATTCCCTCTCCTGGACCAGCCCCCTCACTCTCCCTCTTTGCCCCATCAATAAAGTTTCTCCTTCATGTGAGTTCTCTGATGTGTAATAAAATTGGAGCTATTACTGAAGCCTTTGCCACACTCGGGGCATTTGTACGGCTTCTCCCCCGTGTGGATTCGCTGATGTATGATGAGAACCGAATTCCAGCTAAAGCCTTTTCCACATTCTGGACACCTGTAGGGCTTGTCTCCCAAGTGGGCTCTCTGGTGCATAACCAGAATGGAGCCCCGGCTAAAGCTTTTGCCACACATGAGGCATTTGTAGGGCTTCTCGCCTGTGTGGGTCCTCTGGTGCACCACCAGCTGGGAGCGCTGGCTGAAGCACTTGCCACACTCGCCACATTTGTAAGGTTTCTCTCCCGTGTGGATCCTCTGGTGCTTGATGAGGTTGGAGCTCCAGCTGAAGCTCTCCCCGCATGTCAGGCACTCGTAGGGCTTCTCCCCCGTGTGCATGCCCTGGTGCGCGATCAGGCTGGAGCTCTGGCTGAAGCTCTTGCCACACTCCCCACACTTATAGGGCTTCTCCACCATGTGGGTTCTCCGGTGCGTGGCCAGGTTGGAGCTGCGACTGAAGCTTTTCCCACACTCACTGCACTGATAGGGTTTTTCCCCCGTGTGAGTTCTCCGGTGGGTAATGAGAGCAGAGCTCTGACTGAACCTCTGCCCACAGTCAGTACATTTGTATGGTTTCTCTCCCGTGTGGATTCTCTGGTGTCTAATTAGGTTGGAGTTGTAACTAAAGCTCTCGCCACATTCTTTACATTCGTAGGGTTTTTCTCCGGTGTGGATTCCCTGATGCGTATTAAGGCTGGACCGGTTGCCGAAGCTCTTTCCACACTCGGGGCATGAGTATGGTTTCTCTCCTGTGTGGGTTCGCTGATGAGCAATGAGATTGGGGCTCCTGCTGAAACTCTTGCCACACTCAGCACACTGAAAGGGTTTCTCTCCTGTGTGGATCCTCTGGTGGGTTATGAGGTTTGCACTCCGGCTAAAGCTTTTCCCACAATCCCTGCATTTATAAGGTTTCTCCCCAGTGTGAGTAGTTTGGTGTCTACTAAAGTTTGAACCATCACTAAAGCTTTTTCCGCATTCATCGCACTTGTAGTACTTCTCTCCTGTGTGGGTCCGCTCGTGCGTGATTAGGTGGGATTTCCGGCTAAAGGTTTTGCCACACTGGGGACATTCATAGGGCTTCTCCCCCAGGTAGGTGCCCTGAAGGCCTATGAGCTGTCCAGCTTCCCTGCCCTGGGATGGCACCTCCCCAAGGCCCTCACCTGGGGCACTTCCCTGGGCCCCCCTGGAGCCACAGTCTCTCTCCAAGTCACTTTCCCAATCAGATTGCTGAATGCCTTCCCCTTCAGGCATTTCTGAGAACATCTCATGTGACTCGACTTCCTCAAATATGTCTTGATTAGAGTTCTCCCCATTTTCACTCTGGATTTCAAAGTCTGAAACAATGAAGAAAAACACAATTTATATTCAATTCCCCATATATGATGATAAAAGGAAACCAAAGGGGACTTTTAAAAAATGAAACTTCTAGTGTAAATGAAGAGACTAGAGAATCCTTAAAAAACATTTGAAAAACAGGTTTATTTCCTTCTAGCTGGTTATCTAGTTGCTAGGCTTTATACCTTTGTTGTAACCCCCCAGAATTCTAATTCTAAAAGATTTGTGTTACATGCTGTTACCTGTTTCTCCACTGGGAAGTGTGGTCAGATAGGAATTTGAAAATCCTACTGAAAGGCAAAAAATAGGATACACAACAACCTCTAACACAGGCATGGTGCCTGATGCATAGTAGGTACTTGATTAAAGTTGATGAATGAATCAATGAGATTTTTATTGGTACTTCAGAAATTCCCCTAGGGAAACGGATGTGGCTCAAACAACCGGGCTCCCGTCTACCATATGGGAGGTCCAGGGTTCAATTCCCCAGGCCTCCTGGTGAAAGGCAAGCTGATCCACACAGTGCTGGCCTGCAAAGAGTGCTGGCCCGCGTGGAGAGCTGGTGCAGCAAGATGACACAACAAAAAGAGACACAGAGGAGAGACAATAAGAGACTCAGCAGACCAGGGAGCTGAGGTGGCACAAGAGATTAAGTGCCTCTCTCCCACTCTGGAAGTACCAGGATCGGTTCCCAGTGCCACCTAAAGAAAAGACAAGCAGACACAGAAGAACATACAAAGAGCAGATAGCAAGCGCAAAACGAGGGGAGGTGGGGGAATAAATAAATAAATCTAAAAAAAAAAAAAAAAAGAAGTTCCCCTAAAGCTCAGTCTCCTTACGAAAGGGGCATAATAATCTCTTGCATTAAAATCTATCTACTGGGAAGTGGATGTGGCTCAAGCAATTGAGCTCCTGCCTACTACACAGGAGGTCCGGGTTCGGTTCCCGGTGCCTCCTAAAGAAGACAAGTAAGACAGCGAGCTGACGTGATGGGCTGGTGTGGCGAGCTGACACAACAATATGACACAACAAGAGATACATGGAGGAAAACATAATGAGAAACACGACAAAGCAAGGAGCAGAGGTGGCTCAAGTGACTGGGCGCCTCCCTTCCACATGGGAGGCCCAGGGTTAGGTTCCTGGTGACTCCTGAAAAAATAAAAATAAAAAAGGAAGACGAACAGACACAGCAAGTGCAAACAACTAGGGGGTGAGTTGAAATAAATAAATCTTAAAAAAATATCTAGTGTTTACAATCTCGTTACTTGGCATTTAAGTAAGACACAGACAAGATGACAGGGCCCCTGCAGCAAGGACTTAGGTGTCTACACAGATGATGGAAGTAGTTAGGAGGGCTGTTAAAAGAATATCTATTTCCAGGAACTTGTCAAACTCTCTGCTGCCCAACCTATTTGAGTGAAAGAAATCATTAGGGAGGATGGCTGGAAGAATGCGCAGTCCCTTCCCTAGACTAGAGACTCTAAAATCTATGCCAGGACTAAGGCAGACACAGAGAGCTGCGAGCCTGGGTGGCACTGTTCTGGCCCCTGGTTTAAAGGCCCTGGCCAACACTGAAGCACACTGTGAGACAAGTGTCATTAGAAATTACTGGCTGTCAGGAGCATTAATGCAGCCAGGAAGTTGTTGATGACCTGTTCACACACACAGTGCTCTCTCTATGAACCCACGGAGGAAATTTCCCTCTGACCTCAATACCAGAAGAGCTGCTCTCTAAGCAACGCAGTGGTGTTTGTCTCATGCTCCTGTTTGTGGCTCCCTCTTTGGCTTGCCTGCTTGGTAGCTCGCAGCAAAAGGCTCAGAGCATCGTACTGGGCAGCATACATTCTGTGTACTTTCATTTTTTCCTTCCATTCTTTCCTTTTCTTTTTTTCACTATATTTCCTTGTGCTATAGTTCTGTAAGGTCTCTCAAATCCTTTTTAGGAATAAGAAGAGTGTACAGAATTAAAACAATGCTTTTATGGATGAAGACAGCAGGTGATTATTCCTAAGACTTAAATGTGACCTCCTGAGAAAGCAGTTCTAGCCATAGCAGGTAAGACAAACTAGTAAAATAATTATTCAAAGTCCTAATGACATTTCATTATTAAAGCTAATAAACTATATAATATTAGCTTCTCGATCCAGTGATTATTAGTTTCCATACATTACTGTAAATTTGCAGACATGGACATGATAAAATTTGACACACCTCTCTCAGGGCAGGACCTGGAACTGCACTATCTTTTTTAGTCAATGTACAAGTTATCTACACTTGCAACAGACATAATTCAACGTTGTGCTCCCTCTAACAGGTGTGCTGCTGGTAACTGTGTGGACCAGGTCCCCAGGAGATGGATGTGGACACGAGGGGCACAAGGCATCCTCCTGATCAGCCAGAGCCAGGAGCTCTTCCTCAACCTCCTGCAAGACAGTTTTCTGCAAGTTTCTAGCACAGAGCTCTGCTATCCTATCTTTTCAATAAAGACCTTCTGGCCAAGACCCTGATTTATTTTCAGCAAGCTAATGTGACCAAATAAAATTTTTGAAGACTTTAAAAACTGTTCTCTTCTGAAGAGAGACATTAGTTATTGTCAGTCACTGGCAATGCATATATCCATTCAGATACTGTCTTATTTTAACTGTTTCTACTCATTTAATTTTAGCTAATACGGTTTTCACTGCTTTCAAATCAGAAGAACTGGTATGTTCTGCTATGAGATCAGAAGAGGGAACACAAACAAAAACCCAAACTTCATTTTTGGTGAAACTAAGAGAAAAAAAGCATTTGCAGGCATTAAAGACACCAAAACACATGCTGGACCTTCCCAAAGCAGCACAGACTAGGCAGAAGCTTAGGGGAGGAAGTGAAGAGAACACGAATGAAAAGTAGGGGGGCCGGGGAGCAGTAGTGTAGACCTCAGAAAGCCCAAGCCGAAAATCACTTCCTGAAGGCAAGGGACTCACCCTCAAGTCAGCAATGCATTTGGGAACTGGGGAAAGCAGGCCTGGCTTCTTTGGTTTAGGGAAGCAAAGGAGATGAGGCTACAGCCAGAGTCGCCCAGATGAGCGATATATGCAGGAAGTGGTCTGTTTCCGTACAGCAGAGGAGGAGGGAGCCTTGGGCTCTCAAGCAATCCTAGGAATTATCATTATTGAAAAAAAGTGACCATTTTCCATTCATGAAAAAGTTAAATGATGCAACCACCTCTATGAAGGAAGACCACAAAGCAGAACTTGGAGAAGAGATGGTGAGACAACAAGAAGCAATGAAATGTGAGCTGACAGAACTCAGGAAAGAAGAGAAAAAAATCCAGAGAAATGAAGACAAAGTAGAAGAGAACAAAGAAAACCAGACATCTTGGAAAACACAGTAAAGGATAAGGAAGTTTGAAATGAGAAAAGCGATAAAATGAAATGGAAACAAAGAGCTAGAAGATTTAAAGAGAATGACAGAAACAGAAGTTAGGCAGTTGAACAATCATTAAGCATATCACTGGAGTCCTCAAAGAAGAAAACTAAATCAACAGACAAATGCTTCAAGATATAACCTACAAAAGATATAAGAACCATTGAAAGATATACTGCCAAAGAAAAATAACCCAGAATGGTTAATAATGAGATGAATGAACAAGGCAAAAAGATTACTGTGGAGAGTGATCATCTACAGGAACAACCCATGCCTGCAGAGAGTGGAAGAATACTTACAAGATAGCCAAGGCAACAAAACATATGCCAAAGCTTTTATCTTCAACAAAACCATCCATCAAGTATAAAGTCTATAGACAGTTTTGAGCCTATGCAAATTCATGGAATACTGTTTCTATGAGCCCTTCTTGAGGCAACTACTAGGAGATGAATTTCAGTCAACCAAGCAATGGGGACACTAGAGCAAAAACATTATGAATGGACACCAAACACATCTAACTTTAGAACAAAGACTAAAACTACTGTAGTTACGATACTAAAAAAAGAAAATAAACGTTATACGGCAATGTAACACCCTAACAAAAACTGGGGTGAAGGGAAGAAAGTGGGATATAGGATATATTCATTGATTGCCTTATCTGTGATACCTGGGAGCCAAAGGATACAATTTAAAACTGGCAAATCATGTAACTGACTATAAGCATCTTTAATAGCACAAAAATAAACATAAAGAAATTTAGAGTATTGACTGAAATCAGGCAGGTGGGAGGAGAGAGACTATCTCTGCTCCATGTTAAAATGTATTATAAAACCTCAATAATTAAAACATTAATAGACAATCGATCAATGAAAGAAAACAAAAATTCCAAAAATAGACTCAACAGACATGTGAATTCACAATTTAATACAGGGGGCACATGAATAGTAGAAAAAGAAAAGAGAATCCATATAATGACTAAGATTTTAGCACATGATGAGTGGCCTTTCAAATATATGGGGGAAAAGATACAACAGTCAATAAATGATGCTGAAATAACGACTTAGGCCAAATTTTTTAAAAATCAAGTTAGAACCATACTAGGAAAAATCCCAAATGGGTCAAATATTTCAATGTAAAAAAATAATAAAAGTATCAAACTACTAGATGAAAATATGAGAGAATTCCTTTTTAACCTGGGAGTCTTTAAATGTCAGTGTATCTCCGATCACCTCATTACAGAGCCCCTCTGAGCAGTATCCAGACCCAATAACCCCCTCACTAGCTGATGCTTGAGGACCAACCCTCTCCTTCACGCAGACAAAAATGCAAGGATAGGGAATTCTGGGGAAGACCGAAGAAGAGGTGGGTGCCCTTCAGATGTTGGACAGGAGCCATTCCAAAGGACAGAGGCGAGTGGCCCTTCAGGTGAACTGCCTTTGAAGGTCCTCAATGAGCTGGGAAGGACGGGCGAGCCCCAGCCTCTTCCAAGCTCTTAAGGAAGTCTGACATTCAGGAAATCAAAGTGGAATACATGAGCCCAGGCAATTCATGCCTTTATTTCCTGTTGGCCAACTTAAATGCAAACTCAAACTGGTTTTGGTCTGGTATAAGGGGAATATTGTCACCAAAATGTATAAGAGGATATGGGATGAGATGGTAGGAGTTGCCAATTTTTTTTTTAAAAAAAGAAACCTTACTGGTAGAAATAGTGTTTGCTATTCCAAGACGTCAGGATGAGCATATTCTGTGGATCTGCTAGAGGGAAGTGGTCTGAGAAAGCAGGCTGTGACCAACTGGTTGGAAGGCCCAGATCGCCAATGGAAAAAACCCAAGCGATAAGTCAGCCATCAAGGAGACAGAAAGGGTTGTGTTTCCTTATTACTCATCTCCCCAAAACTACTGAAGTGGGAGAAAAGCCCCCGTATCTAGGCAGAGACTTGAAACAAGGGCTTTGGACTATGCTATGTGGTTTGAAAGCTGATGAACTTCACATAATATGCATGCTCTTATTCATTTGCTCATCAAATATTTACTAAGCACCCACATAAAGTTCTAAGCTCTGGGGATCCAGCAGTCAGACAGAGCCCCTGCCTTCCAGGAGCTGACATTCTAAGGGGGAGAGAGAAAGTAATTTCTGATAGTGTCAGTACTGTGAAAGAAATAAAATAGGGTGAACGAAGGCGAAAGACTGGACTGCATCTTCCGACTCTGTGGTCCAGGAGGGCTCCTCTTAGAAAGTGACATTTGGCCTAGGTGGGAATATGGTTCTAATTGACCTTAATAGTTATCTATATAATAGTGAGCCTTTTATCCATTCATGTGCTTCATTATAAACACAATTAACAAGCTTATTCTTCTTGGATAAAACAATCACCCACTGTAGCAGTTTGATATTATTTATGAATTCCAAAAATAGATAATGGATTATGTTTGTGAACTGGTCTTTTCCTCTGGGCATATTAAATTATACTGGATTCAGAAGTTTCACTTTTACTTGATTGGGCCACGTCAGTAGGAGGCTGATTCCAAAGGAGCGGGGACTCACAGAGAAGCCACACTGCAGAGAAGGGAGTTTGGAGTTTTAATGCTGGAGCCCCAGGAAGTAAGCACACAGAGGAGCAGAGCAGCTGAGCCCAGAGAGAATCGAGCCCTGGGGAGAGAGACAGAGCCGGTTACCTGAAAGTCTACAGCTGGCCTTGTGGAGAGAACAGGGCAGCTGAGCATGGAGAGAAACAAGCCCCAGGAAGAGAGGAACCCAGGAAGCCTAAACTCTTGGCAGACGTTGGCAACCATCTTGCTCCAACACATGGCAACAGACTTTGATGAGGGAAGTAACTTATGCTTTATGGCCTGGTAACTGTAAGCTTCTACCCCAAATAAGTACCCTTTATAAAAGCCAAAGATTTCTGGTATTTTGCATCAGCACCCCTTTGGCTGACTAATACACCCACTTATTAATAAAGCCACATATACTGTGACTAAATTCAGGTTCTGGAAGACATAAGCATATTGCCAAAAGTTTATCCCAGGGAAGCGAATGTGGCTCAAGGAGTTGGGCACCCACCTACCACATGGGAGGTCCCGGGTTCAGTTCCCGGTGCCTCCTAAAGATGAGCAAGACAGAGAGATGATGTAACAAGATGATGCAATGAGATGATGCAACAAGGAGACACAAAAAAGAAACACAATGAAAGACTCAACAAACAGGGAACAGAGGTAGCTCAAGCGATTGGGCACCTCCCTTCCACATGGGAGGTCCCAGGTTTGGTTCCTGGTGCCTCCTAAAAAGAAGACATAGAGAGCACACACAACAAAAAGACACAGAGAGCAGACAGCAAGTGCAAACAACGAGGGGGTAGGGAGAAATAAATAAATTAAATAAATCTTTTAAAAAAATAAGTTTATCCCATAGATTCAAAAGAATATATGGTGGGGAGCGGATGTGGCTCAAGCAGTTGAGCGCCCGCCTCCCACATGGGAGGTCCCAAGTTTGGTTGCTGGTGCCTCCTGAGAAAACAAAAACAAATAACAAGAAAAACAAACAAAAAACCAACTCAAGGAAGCCAATGTGGCTCAATAGTTGAGCACCAGCTTCCCACATACGAGATCCCGGATTCAATCACTGGTCCCCAGTACCTCAGGAAAAAAAAAAAAAAAAAAGAATATATGGTTCTTATACATAATTTTCTGTACTCTATCAAGTTTAAAATAGGTGACCTGACACATATTAGAAGAATTCTAAAATTCATTCTGAATCACTACTCAAAGAAACACTCAGAAAGGCAAAGAATTAGAAACACTTAAATTTCTGACAGTTTAAAAGAATAATATCTGGCTTTGGGTAGTTCCCTGATCACTCATAAGGTTGAACATCTTTTCCTGTTATAATATTATTTGTATTTCTTCATTTCTAAATTGCCAGTTCATATCTTTTACCTTTTAGTCTATTGCATTGACTTTTCTTATGAATTTATTAGACGCTCCTGTAGATCAAGGATTTTGACTTTTATTTGCTATGTTACAATATTTGGTTGCAAATTCCCTCTTGGCAGATTCAGTTTGTTTCCAGGAAGCCCCATCACCCAAAAAGACACTGCTGGCATCAGAGAGGAACAAGGGGAAATTATTGGGCTCAAAATTGATAACTTTCTGACATATAACTCCTCTGACCTTTAGAGCACTGGTTCTCAAAGCGTGGTCCCTGGACCAGCAGCAGCAGCAGGAGCATCTGCTACATTAAAATACAAATTCCTGGGCCCCACCCAAACCTACTGAATCGGAAACTTCGGGGGCGGGGCCAGCAATCTGGGTTTTAACAAGCCCTCCCGGGATCCCGATTCATGCTAATTTGAGAAGCACTGCCCTAGAGCTCTGTGCACAGATTTGGGCCTACATTGGCATCATCTGGGGACCGTCCCCACCCCAGATCATGATCTTCTGATTTAACTGGTGTGGGGTGTGGCTGAGGCAAGGGTGTTTTGAAAGTTCCCCGGGTGGTTCTAGTATACAGCAAAGTTTAAACCCACACTGCTCTAGAGCAGGCCTTCTTAACCTTTTCTGTTCCACGGGCCACTTTGCCGGTCAGGTGAAAACCACGGACTCCTTACTAAGTCCACACTACACTGTGTATCATTTAATAAATATATCACACCCAGACCAACACGTCCCCACAAGAATAATGTTTGTTTTTTTTAATTTCAGTTCAAGCTCATGGACCCCTGGTTAAGAGCCCCTGCCCTAGAGTCTTGTTTCTCAAAGTGTGGTCCAGGGCCCAGCAGCATCAGCATCACCCAGAAGCTTAGAAATGCAGACTCTCAGCCCTACCCCTGCCCCGGGAAGCAGACTCTGCATTTTAGCCAGATCCAGGTGATTCATCCGCACTTTGAAATTTGAGAAGCTCTGCTCTAGACTGGAGAGGAATGGTGGTTATCAGCCTACTCTTGTCCAACTGTAGAGCCAAAGTCACAGCTGACCTCTCCAGCAGAGACAGCATCAGTATCACAGGGTTTCCATGGTCACAGGCAGCACATGATCTGTTTTGAGCTTGCTGCCCCAGCAAAATGCTCTGTCAGTGACAACAAATGGACATAGATTAGTTTTCCTTAGCTAGAAGGAGAGTGGAACGTTGTAAGCGTGTATGTCTTTTTAAAACTACAATTCTCAGTTGCAAACCAAAATTACTTTTCATTTAAGTGTTTGAAATGTATACTGTACAGAATTCTTAGGAAGATGTAAGTATTCTGAAATCAAGCCGTCATAGAGCTTATAACTTTAAAATGCCTGACAGCCATTCATTTGATGATAACAGTTCTTTGCTGTTTTTGTCAGTGGTTAGTTTTCAAGCAGCCAAAGTAGGTGGAACAATGCTCCTGGCCACGTGGCCACGTTGGTGTTTCCTCCTGACCTGCCACAGTGGCACTCCAACGGGGAGAGCCCAGAGTGGGCATCACCTGTAGAGGAATCTCTTCTGCATTTTAGACCACTGGCTCTGCCCGTGGTGTCACAATCTGGCGGGAGGTCTTTACAAGAATTTTGAGGGGAGCGGATGTAGCTCAAGCAGTTGAATGCCTGCTTCTCATATACGAGGTCCTGGGTTTGATCCCCAGTACCTCCTAAAAACAAATAAAACAAAAAAACCACCTCTCATTGGAGAGCGGATGTAGCTCGGCGACTGAGCACCTGCTTTCCATGTCCAAGGTCCTGGGTTCAATCCCCAGTACGTCCTAAAAAAAGAACTTTGAACCTTATACACACTGAAACACCAATATTTGCGATCAGTTTATTTCACTGTTATAAATAAATTACAGCAAATTCAAGTTTACCCCCATATTGACATGCGTTGCCCTGACAGTCACTATGATATGCTTTCTAGCATGGGAGAGAAAGAGGAGCTGGTGGCCAGGCAGGGGGAAGATGCTGTGCCCACGAGCCCAGAGTATGCGTCGAGGCTGGGAAAGTGCAAGAACTGTTGATTTAGATGGAGCTGAGATTGCAGCTTTTATCTACTAACCAATAAGGGAAGAGGTCCTCTAGCAATTCAGGAACTGTTCAGCAAATGGTTTTGGACAGTGGTCTAACCATTTTGAAAAAATAAAATAAAATTGGATCCCTAAGTTATCAACTTAATCAGAAATAAATCCCTGTTTCACAGCTTACAACAAAATAAATTCCAGATGTTTTATAGATCTATGCTATAAAAGCTCCACAATAACACTCAGGAGAATATTGTTATAATCTTGGTGTGGAGGGACTTCCTAAGTAAGAGAAAAAACATCAAAGCTAGACTGGCCTCATGAAGATAGGACAAAAGTCCTTTTTATAAAAAAAACACAATGAACAGTTAAAAGATAGTGTGTACGGATGCACACACTACTCTCCCAGGCTCTAAAGGGATTTGTGCTTACCTCCTAGGGGAAGTTGGATGAACCCTGGTAGAGCAATTAGAGAGCAGTTCAGGGACATGCTGGCCCAGTTCTATAGTGCTTGGATTTTCTGACCCAAAAACTGGACCACAGAATTGGATAGATGACTTCTGGCCCCAGGATGCTTAGAGATAGGAGACAGTCTAGGACGTATGGGTTAGCCGCCAACTATTGGCATTTAAGACGTTTTGATGATTTACAAGGACAAATTTTTAAATTCAAGAATTGTCCTGGAAAATCTCGGTTATCATTCCCCAAGTTACCCAGAAAAAAAAAACATTGCTGTGTTGTCTTTAAGTGGGTAATCTGCAATCAGTAATGAGGCAGGCTAGTTTAGGGAATGGGAAGACGACTGGCAGGAAAACATTTCCGCCTGGAAATCCTCGGAGAGAAAGACCCCTGCCAGAAAGCTGCTGGAAGAACCCCGAGGACTTTCCTTGACCCAGGATACTCTCAAGTGGCCTTATTATTGCCCTCACGCGGGGAATTGACGATGGGGTAATCAACCAAAACAGCAAACAACTGGGACCCCTCCCCGAAACTTTAACTAGGGGAGGAATAATTAATAGTTTAAAAAGCAAGTGTGAGGCTAAATCGTCCTTTTCTTTACCCCTTCTCTGCCTGGACCTGCCTGCAAGCACAGCTGGGGACCAGTAAACTGTTCTTTTCTCCCATTTCTATTCTCTTCTCCCATTTCCTTAATACACTGGCCTAACTAAACAAGCATGCTTTAAATTCTTTTATGTAACACAGCCAAGAACCTAGAAGAAATCCGGCAACAATAACAGAGATAACTACTGCTTTTTATAACTGGTTTTCCCTGGGCCTGCAGCAGCCGAACATGAACTACGTGGGCCAACCTTGAACCGCAGGACCACGTCCCTTAAGAGATGGTCCCTACAAGGTCGGGAACGTCCCACTGAACCTTGCAAGTTCAGCCTGGGCAAGTTTTGTTTTCTCCATCAGGTGACACCGCCGGCCAGCACCCAGGTCAGCCCTCACCCACCAGCAGCTCCGCAGTGAAGAGGCTCTCAGGCAAATGTTCTCCCCTGGAGTGTAGCTTCCCGAAACCCAAGTTTCCAAATTCAGAGCTTGTCCTAGTCAAATGAATGTTATTCGCCTCGGGTACTATGCCTGCAGCTTGGAGGTAATGCTAAGTGAAAAATATCACTTACTTGTTCTACTCAGGACAAGACGGGAGGAACTCCTTGAGCCTTTAATTTGAAAAACGGGAATGGCACACACCTTCACACCCAGCAATATGTTCTCTATTTTTAAAAATTGTTTTATTAAAAGCATACACATGGAAGCGGGTGTGGCTCAGTGGATAGAGCCCCCGTTTACCATATGGGAGGCCCGGGTTCGCATCCCGAGGTCTCCTTGTGAGGGCACGCCGGCCTGAGCGGTGCGGTGGGCTGATGCAGCAACCTCACGGCAGGAAGCGGGTGTGGCGCAATGGATAGAGCACCTGTTTACCATATGAAAGGCCCCGGGTTCGCTTCCCGGGGCCTCCTTGTGAGGGTAGGCGGCTAGCGAGGCGCCGTGGGCTGATGCGGCAAGACCTCACAGCAAGGGGGAGATAAGCAGACACGCAGACACGGAGAAGACACGCAGCGAATGGACACAGCAGCACAAGCAGCAAGGGGGGGATAAATAAAATAAAATAAATAAATCTTTAAAAAAAAAAAAAAAAGCATACACATGACAGTATTCGCTGGGGTGGCTGAGTAGAAACAAAAGCTTAATATGTAGCTTCTACGAACAAAAACCATGTAGGCGAATACGAAATGCTGCTTTGCTGGACTAAGCTGCCTCCCTCACTTCCTACTGGCCGGGGTATTTTCCGGTCTCACTGGCAGTCTTAGCTCCCCTCCCTTTCCAGATTCAGAAGTATCCCTGGCTATGTTCTGCCAAATCTGGGCTAGGTCCCATTCTGTTTTAAAAGCCCAGCCTTATGCAAATATTCTCGCTGTCCTGATTTTGTGATAATCAGCATAGGCTAAACATTCGCTATATTAGAAACCATGCATGTGTCCCCAGACCTAGTTTTTCTCCCTGGGTCTGGTTTTAGAATGCTGGTGATAAACTAAGCCTGATTTATTATATGACCATCCTGTATGGGAAAAGACTGTAACTCTGGTATCTTTGGTCAACCTTAAGAGATACAGCAGGGGGGACGGATGTGGCTCAAATGGTTGGGCGTCCGTCTCCCATATGGAGGGACCTGGGTCCGATCCCCAGGACTTCCCGGTAAAAATAAAAAAAAGAAAAATATAGAAGGCACGTGGGCCACTAGGCCCTGTGTGTGGGTGAGCCCCTGAGGCCCCGCGAGTGGGTGTGACGTCAGGCCCTGTGCGCGGGTGCGCCATCAGGCCCCGTGAGCCACACAAGACGATGACATAACAGTAGAGTGACACAAGGGAAAGCCAAGATGAGACGTGCCGAAAAACCAGGAACTAAGGTGGCACAGGCGGTGGGACGCCTCTCTCTGACATCGGAGGTTCCGAGGCTCAAATCCCAGTGAAGACAGGAAGAGAAGGATGATAAGAGAGGGCAGGAAATGGACACAGAGAACTGCCCAGCGAATGGACACAAAAACAGCAAAAACGGTGGGGGAGGGGGTGTAAAAATGGGTAAAAGTAAATAAATAGATAAATAAATCCTTAAAAAAAATGTATAGGGGAGTAAGATATGGACTATAGTTAGTAGTAATACTTTGACAATGATCTTTCATGATTTGTTAACAAATGTTTCACAACAATGCAAAGTATTTGTGGTGAGGTGATGTGTGGGAGCCCTGTATGATGTTATGCATATTTGTTCTGTAAGTTTGCAATGTTTACTGAATACTTAGTTTATGTACGTTCATGTATGAATGACATACTTCAATAAATTGTTTAAAAAAAAAAAAAAGCCCAGCCTTCACCTGGCTTTCCCAAGGGTGTCAGGCGCCTCATTTCTGCCAGTGAGCCTGGAAGGAGGCAGCTACCTGAGCAGAGAAGGCTCTTCACACTTGCAGGTAGGTGGGTAGGTAGCTCACTCATTTACTCATTCCAACGACAATATATGTAGGGTATTGGGTTAGGTACTGTGAGAGAAAAAAGAAAGAAAGAAAAAAAAAAAGGTTTCTTGCTTCCTGGGATTTTAAAATTTCCTGGAAGAAATAAATAGGAAACAAGATGGAATATGATAAAAAGCCAAAAGAGAATGCAAATCCAAATGTTCCAGGGGAGGTGACTTGTAGCAGAGGTCCCAGGTGGTAGAAGTGGGGACAGGGAAGAGGGACTGGAATTCAAGATGGCTTTCTGGACAGAGTCTCTACAAGTGTGTATCCCAAAGGATAAATGGGATTTTGTCACACAGAGATGGGACAAGGCTATACCCAGCCAAAAATTCAGGCACCAAAGGTGAGGGCTGGAAAGCACAAACTGTGTTCCAGAAACAGCACCATCTGGTCTGAAGGGAGCAGGGGCTGCAGCAAGGGGCAAGGGGAGGTGCCAGGCTGCAGGGGACACAGGCCAGGGATGCCAGGGAGGGCAAGGAGGTCACTCGGGAAGATTTTTAAGGAGAGGGTCCCGATCCCACTGGTAGGAAGGGAGGCACTGGAATGGAAGGGGAGAGGCTGAAAGCTGGTTCAGCTGGAGGCCGCGGCAAGAGTTCAAGTGAAATACCAAGAGCCTAAGTTAGGACTGCAATGGGCACTAAAATCACAGTCCTTCAAGACAGAAATGAATGATACCACTTAAACTAAAAAGGTCTGATAGCTGGAATTTTAACATACTCTAAATGTGGGCATCGAGAGGTCCCTGTTAGTCACACATTAAGCAACTACTGTCTCACCAGGCCTTGAAATGTCCTGTGCTCGGTAAATGTGTCCAAAGGTCCTGAGCTGGACAAACAGCACAGAGGTCAAAGGGTCTCATGTTGAGTAAATGTTTGAGAGGGGACAGAGATAACTGCAGAGGTTCTTGTGGCATCAAGAGCCAGGTCAGGGGCATCTGTTAAACAAACGCGAAGTCCAACAGAGACTATCCCAAAGGTCTAAGCCAGGACCAACAAACCCACTTGCCTGGGACGTGCCCCACCATGAAAGATGGTGGGCACAAAGCCCGCGGCAAGCCAGGTGGCGAGCGCTGTCGCAGTTGGTGCCTGTGATCACCTCAGGGACACCTACTGAGACACCTGCGGACCATATGGTGACCACCCCAGCTCAATGACAACCCCAGAGGCCCCTCCCTAGCCCTCCACCATTCTGGCCTCTCCACAGTGTCTGACTGCACCTCCTGGAGTCCATTACGTACTTGTCACATCCATCAGGAGGCAAGGAAACACATTTTGGAATAGGGTAAGAGTTTTTAAAAAAAAAAAAAGGGAAGAATTTTATTTTCAAGGTCAAAGAAAATCAGGTACTTGCTTCAAATGAAACCTAGGACCTACCTAATGCACATTCCTGTGAAAACAAAAATGGCAGGGCAAAGACAATCTGCCTAATATTGAGGAGCTCATTCTCTCTCAGTGAGATTTCAGGGTTGAATTCATGATGCTCTGATTCAGTGGTTTCAATCTCTTAGTCTTGGCCCCTGAAGGCGGACAGAGTTAGTATGGATGCTTGAATCCACATGCAAATTACATATTGCCAGTGGTCTGAATATTTAATGACTTGCATTACTTCTTTAAACTTTTTTTACATTACTACTTTTCAAATATAGGCCCTCTTCGTGCATAATAAAATACCGATTCACTTTAAAGCATTATTGAAATCACAGTAAGTCTAACATTCAACAGATACCAAAAACTCAAATTCCACTATGTGGGGTTTTAGGAAAGTTTGGTTGCTGTTAAGAAGGGGACTTCACATGCAAGAGGGTGGGGAGCCGTCCTGGACTTCTCCGAGGGAGACCTGTCCCTGCCCGAGGACTACAATGTATATGGAGGACAGGTCTCCCTGCAGTCAGGCTGGGGCAGAAACAGGGTCCAATGGGAGAAACCAGCCTCTCCCCCTGGGCTCTGAGTTTTGGTAAATGGCATTGCCACCCTCACCGCCTCACTACCCAGGTCAGCTCACTCCCCAAGAACTGTCGTCTTCTTCCCAATGCCCACCTGTCCCAGCACTCCCCTGCCTCTGCCCTGGGTCAAGACCCTGGCCCTCTCCCTGGACTCCCAGGCCCGCCTCCTGAATAATCCCTCTAGTGCTCGTCTTCTCCACCCCTAGTCGATCCTCAGTGATCATCACAGCATTCACAAAACTATGTCCTAGATCACGTCACTTCCTTGCTGGAAAAAACCCCTAAGTGGTTTCCCCAAAGCCCTCCGAATAAAGTCCAAAATTTGACGTGAACGGTTCAGCACGCTCCAGCTCCTGCTTGCCCCAGGCCTGGTCTGTTTTTGCTGCCTCTTACCTTGCCCCTCACAAACCAGCTAAGCTCAACTGTTCCAGCTCTCCAATGAGCCAGATTCCTGCTGTGCCCTCTGCTGGAAGGTCCTCCCTTCCCGTCTCCCTGGGACTGCTACCCATGCTTCAGGGCAGGCAGCATACACCTAAGACAGGTCAGCTCCAAGGCTCCTGCCCTCCCACTGAAGATGAGGGCTTGCAGCAACTTCCTGTACTTTCTGCTCGGAGCTGGGCATGTCACAGGGAGCAAACGAGAACAGGTACGGGTAAGGGCTCTTAGGCTGCAAAGGACTATTGGACCTTATGACACTGTAACTATCAAGAACAAATTTACTCTCTGCAGAAATGTTAGAGGACCCACAGGGGTGCTATGTCCTGGGTCACACCCAGCCTGACTCTCTTGCCCACACCCCAGTACTATATTCACCACTGCCTAAATGAAGCTGCTGGGTGGGGGGTCAAGAACAGTGATCTCAGAAGAGAGCTGAGTTTGAATTCTGGCTCCAGCACTTAACAGCTTTTTTGACCTTGAGCAGAGGCTCAAGCTTGCTGAACCTCCATTTCCTCATCTGTGAAACAACAGTCCTGCCCACCGCACAGGACTGTTAGTCAGGTGCACAGCTAAGAGCTGCAGGGCTGGGCTCGCAGCAGGCTCTCAACATCAGTCCCTTCTTCAGAGGACAGCATTCCTCAGATCTCCCAGTTGCTGGGAGTTGCCACAACCCTCTGCCTACCCCACTTTCCTTTTTTTTTTTTTTTTTTAAAGATTTATTTATTTATTTATTTATCCCCCCCTTGCTGCTTGTGCTGCTGTGTCCATTTGCCACACGCTCTCTGTGTCTGCTTATCTCCCCCTTGCTGTGAGGTCTTGCCGCATCAGCCCACCGCACCGCGCGGGCCGGCCTGCCCTCACAAGGAGGCGGCGGGAAGCCAACCCGGGGCCTCCCATATGGTAAACGGGGGCTCTATCGACCGAGCCGCACCCGCTTCCCCCCCACTTTCCTTTTTCTTTCGCTCCCCTCCCTTCCCAGGCTCTGAACCCTCCAGACCCGATGCTTCTCTGTGAGCTGGCCTTTGTCTTAATCCTTGTCTGCTCCTTCCAACACCCCACTAGGAACTATCACTTAGCAGGATACATGTGATGAAATGCTTAAGTGGGCCATGTCCTCAGACACACGAATTCAAATCCTGGTTCTGCCTTGTACTAGATGTCACTGAAATACTCTGGTGACAATAATCCTGCTGACCTCCCAAGGTGATGAAGCTGATGGGAGCTTTGCACGTTAGATGCTAAGCACACTGCCTACAGGAAGAGCTTGATAAATTGTCACAATTAGTTATTCCTCAGATGTGTCCACCCTTCTCCTCTTGCCCTGCTGTCCCCCAGCTGATCAGGCCTCCACCCTGCAGACCCGGATAACTATGCGGCTTCCTGGCTGCTCTCCTACTCTAATCAAACCTACATCCTGTGGCCAAACTCGGATTCTTCCCATGCCCCTTGGGCCCAAGTTCAAGAACCTGCTGAGGCCAATGACCTTCAGTCCAAACTGCTGCCCCCTTCCCACAAACTCCACTTCCTACCACTTCCTAAAAACACTTTCTACTCCAACCAGCCAGCCTTCCTCACGGTCACCTGAACAAATAGAGCACAATGGCTCCACCATCCCAGCCTTTGCCTGGCTCTGCTAGTCGCTGCACCCTCCACCCTGCCTTGCGCCTTCCCAATCTACCCCATCCTGCCACACCCTCCGCGCAGCCTTCTCTAGCCACTGTGCTCCCTCTCATTGCTCCTCGCTCTCAGCGTCTCCTGCAGTTTTCATCAGCATCAAGGCAGCCATTTCCCACGAGTCCTGAAGTAACCAGCTGGTCATCAAGGGAGCTGAGCCCCGATTAAGACTGCAGAGCAGAGCAGAGCAGAGACCCAGAGTACAGTGACAGGGCGAGACCCCAGAACTAATTAGTAACACAGATAAAAGAACGACTACAAAGAGCCCAAGTTTGGGCTTTTTTTTTTTTTTTCAGGTTCCGGGGGCTGGGGATTGAACCCGGGACTCGTATGTGGGAAGCCGGCGCTCAACCACTGAGCCAGATAGGCTTCCCTGAGTTGTTCTTTTTTTCGTTTTGCTTATTGTTTGTTTTTTTTTGCTTTTTTTTCAGGAGGTACCAGGAACCAGGAGGGCACTCAACTGCTTGAGCCACATCTGCTTCCTGGGACTCTTTTAAGAGCCTGGGATGATTTTATACCTCAAAGTCCCAGGTTATTAGTTGGTTTGCTTATTATTTATCTTGATTTCATAAAAAACAGTCACTTTGAAAAAAAATTCAGATTATCTGGTTTCTCTGATTGTTGGAACTTCAAACATTTGGATGTTTATTGCAGAACCTAGTGAAGGTGCCAAGGTATGGTTTATAGGGGTCTTCAGCCCCTCTCCCCAACAACCTCCATCAGTTTCCCAAGGCACCCAAATAAACATATGAAATAAGTAAGAGCTGCGCTTCCTATGCAACTAGAGCTCCACGACTAGTCCCCTAAGCCCCTTCCTCTAAGGCCCTCCTACACCAACTCTGGAGCTGCCTCTGCACACAATGGAGTGCACCAAGAGGGTGCCTGCAGACAGGATAGAGAGTCGGGACTGTCCCCCACGCTGTCCTGGATTCTCCTCTGCAAACATCACACTCCTCCACCTTGGAGGGATGCTCCCAACCTCTCCCTATAGATTCTGCGCTCACCACTGTCTCGAAGGCTCTGGGTCAAGTCTTCCACCAGGGCTACTGCCTCCTCACTGCTTTCGGGCCGATGCTCTCGCAGCCAGGCCTGAATCTCCCTTGGCAGCAAGGTCAGCATCTGCTCCTTGGTGTGCACCTCTGGCCTCAGCCAGCGCCGACAGAGTTCGCGAAGGCCGCCAAGCGCACCCTGTGGCCCCCCGGCTGTCTCCTCGTGGGGGCTGCCCTTGCCGGCACTCTGGGGACAGGGCTCAGACTCAGGGCCATCCTCCTGCAGTATGGCTTCCTGTACCCAGGAGTCTTCATCGAGGAGCATGGTGGTGACCTCTTCCTCCTGCTCATCGTCCTCTTGGGGTTCCTGGATCAAGGGGCTCAGGGGAGTGGTCACTCTAGGCACCTCTGCAGCCATCATCCACGTTCTTGGGGCAACTGCCCAGGCCTTAAACCTCAGTCTTTTCCAGCCAGGATCTGTGAGAAGACACCTCCTTCCTTAAACTTCATCAAAGAGACCTGCTGAGGAGGAGAACCAGAATCAATAAGCAGGCTGTTCTAAGGCAACTAACTCACAGCAGCCCAGTTTAGGCCACCAACTGATCCTTACATTTGCAAATCAACAGAAGCTTCCTGTCCCTCTTAAAGGAAGAATGTCTTATTCCTGAAAACATAGCTCTCTATGGCAAGAGTACCACAAACACAAAAAATACAGCATTTTTCTTTCCAAAAGACCAGAAAATGAGTATTAGAGATTCAGAAGCCCTCACAAGAATGCAGAACTGAATTACCCTGTCCTAAGTCAGTTCAGATTTGCTGCAAAGTGAGTGACCTTGACCTGACATACAACTTACACTCAACCTTGGTGATTGCCTGATAAGTAGAAATACCACCTTCCTTCTAACAGGGACATCTTATGGATTAACAATGAATCAGATGTCAAGGCACTCTGAGCCTCACTGGAAAAAATATATTATCTCAACTCTATTAGTACCATAACTTAAAGTATTATATCAACTTTTAGAAATGTTCATACTCTTCATCCAGTCTTGGTCCCTCGGGAATTTGTCTTAAAAATATAACCATCTTTGCAAAGAGAAATTTCTTTGCAAGGACACTCAATCACAGTATTGTTTCTAACTGCAAAAAAAAAAATTGGCACCTTAAAAATCTAGCAGCAGGGAAATGGTTAGTCCATACATCCATACAGTAGAATAGTTTGCAGCCATTAAAACTATACTGACATCATAATGGCCACTTTGGGGGAGGGGGGAGGGTACTGACTGGGAGGGGACTCAAACAGCCTTCTGGGGTGCTGGAAATGTTCCATATTTTGATTTAGTAATGGGTGCACAGAAGCATACATATAAAATTTAAGATTTCTGCACTCTAAATATTTTTAAGTATTTTTAAAATTTTGCTGAAAAAGGTTGTTAATCATTAATGATTTAAGGTGAACCTCATAATATGATAACGGATAAAATTTAAAAAAAAAACAGCAACGCTGAGAAACCATAGACACAGCATAATCCCAAGTGCCTTTAAAAATAAACACACACACGCAGGGACAAATCTGGACGGAAACCCTCCACAACGTTAAGAGTGGAGGGATTACAATTCAAAACAAACGTCATAAAAGCAATGAAAAAATATTTTAAAAATATCATTACTGCACCGTAAAGACTCAGAGAACCACCACCAAAAAAAAAAAAAAATGAAACAGGAGGAAAGGCGGGAAAAATGAAAAAGGAAAAAAAAAAAGAAAAGCAAGAGGGAAAATTGTAGGTTTCAAAGTGCATTTCCCCAAATGACAAGAAGAAACAAAGGTCTAAGAGAAGTCTTGCTCGGAAACCCGGGAAAACTGTGCTTAGTCAGCTGCTAATTCTCGGTCCGACCTGGGGCAAGTCACGCCCCCGCTGAACCTCAGTTTTCCCATCTGTAAAATGAGGAGGCTGCGCGGGATGTCGTCGAAAGTTCCTTCCAGTCCAACCCCTGCGCCTCCCCTGTTGGATGTGGCAGGAGCTCTGGGCCGGGGACAAGAGTCGGGGTCGGCTCGCTGAGGGAGCCGGCGCGTGAAGCCCCCCGCACCCGCCCGCGGGCCGCGGACAGCGCCCCCGACGCCCCTCCCCCAGCAGGACTGCCCGCAGCGGGCTCCAGGCCCGTTATTCCCTCGCCTCGGGCTACTCCCCTGGGCCCGCGCGCCCACAGGCCTGTGGCCCTGGGCTCACCTGACCGGAGGCCAGGTCCTGCTCTGGCTGCTGCTCGGCGTCCAAAAGCGCCCCCGGCCACGGCCCGGCCCCTCCGGAGTCACCACGGCTCCGGCCCGTGGGGCGCCGAGAACAATGGACGGGAGAGGACCGCCCACCGCCGCGCTCATTGGCCGCCGAGTACGGCCCCCGAAAACCCTGCTTTGCTATTGGTGGACACAGGGCCCGGCCCAGCGGCGGGAGGGAGGCTGGGCCGAGGGCTTTCTGGGAGTTGTAGTCCACGCGGAGACGACGCGGGCCGCGGTCCCTGGAGCCGGGCTTGCGCTTGACAGCCTGAGGACGGACTCCCGAGCGCCAGAGGCGGGAAGCCCGCGGACGGGCCGGCAGGGACCCGGTGTCGCCCAGAGCTGTGTCCTGGACCAGGCCATTTCACTTCTCTGAGGCCCCCGTATATTTGCCTATAAAAAAGGAAAATTAGATGGACGGACGGGCAGGTCCGCTCCATCATCTGTGAACTTGCCTTTTGTGGTAACGATACTGTTAGGCCCCTCGAGGGCCGAAAGCAGTCGCTGGGCAGGAAAGGAATGCGTGCGGGAAAAGGCTCTCATCGCCCAAGCCTGGCGCCTTTCCCGCCACTTGGCAGATACACGCCAGCACCGGCCTTCACGCACCGCTTTGTTTTTGCACGTGGTTTCCCCGCGTCTGGAGGAAACCCTGACCTCCTCTTCTGCCACCGAGGCCCCCCTCGTGCATCTCCTCGGCTCCGGAGCCTGCCCTAGCGTCACCCGCGAGGAGAGGCGCCGTCCCCAGCCGTCTGCCCTTCAGTACTTACCACAGCACTGCTTAACCGTCAGTCCCAGCACTCGGGTTGGGTGGGGGCAGGGTGGGCAAGGGGCAAGGCTGTACCTTGACGCTCTCAAGGTTGGTGCGGTTGAAGAAATGGCTGCTCCAATGCTGCAAGAAAACAGGTGAGAAACCGCCTGAAAGCCCTAGTGGGAAATCTAAGACTGGAGACGTCCCTCATAACTTAATGGGCTGTGGTAGACTGGATGTGAATGTTTGTACAGAACAATTCCTGGAGGCATATGCCATCAGATGACATTGGTTGTTTTAATTTTCATTTCCTTATAAGTATTTTAGAAAACTTTCATATGTTATTGATGACTTCAATCTCGTTTTCTATGAACCGATTGTTAATATCCTTTTTCCCATTTTTCTATTAGATTTATTTATTTTTTTTTTTTAAAGATTTATTTATTTTATTTATTTATCCCCCCCTTGCTGCTTGTGCTTGCTGTGTCCATTCGCTGCGTGTCTTCTCTGTGTCTGCTTATCTCCCCCTTGCTATGAGGTCTTGCCGCATCAGCCCACCGCACCGCGCGAGCCGGCCTGCCCTCACAAGGAGGAGCCGGGAAGCGAACCCGGGGCCTCTCATATGGTAAACGGGTGCGCTATCCATTTCGCCACAGCCGCTTCCTGCCGTGAGGTTGCTGCATCAGCCCACCGCACCGCTCAGGCCGGCGTGCCCTCACAAGGAGGAGCCGGGAAGCGAACCCGGGGCCTCCCATATGGTAAACGGGGGCTCTATCCACTGAGCCACACCCGCTTCCCTATTAGATTTATTTATAAAAAGCCTTTTGTATAGTAAGAAAATCATCCCTTTGTTTCATGGGTTGATAGTATTTTTATCATTCTGCTGTTTGCTTTTTGCTGTTTATTTGTGTGTTTCCATACAGAAATTTTAAAATTGTATTGCAGCCAAATTTGCCAATCTTTTATGGCTTCTGAGTTTTGTATCATTCTTAGAAAGGTCTCCTTACCACTCCAAAGGTTATTTGAAATTTGCCTGTTTTTCACTAATTGATCTCTTTAATCCAAGTACAAAGATGCAAAGTGAAGTTCAGGACTTGAATCCTATCACCCAATAGTTACACCCGGGGTAGCATCTTAATGTATTAGTCCAAACTGACGGATGCAAAACAGCGCCACCACCTGGCGATCCTGAGAAGTCAGCACCTGAATGCAGGATTCCGGGTCCCCTCCCATCAGCTGCCAGCATTCCTAGAGAGATCAGCAAAATGATTGAGAATGGTGGTTCTTGAGGAGGACCTTGTATTAGCACAGATTTATTTCTCAACTTATCCACCCTCACCAGGAATGGAAATGTGCACAAAAGGGGAAAGATTTGTTTGGTTCCCCAGGGGCCATAGCTAAAACTTCCCAGCAGTCCAAGAGTCCGTTTACCTCTGCTCCTACCCCAGCCAACCCTTGAACACAAGAACTGGCACTGCTTTACACAGGAGAGTCCTGGAGCCAGCTCTCTGTCCTGTGCCTGATTTTTGGGGAAGCTTGTCCCTGCCAATGTCAACTATTCCAGGTGAAATAGAAAGCAAATCATTTTTAGGACCAATTCATGGCATAATGGTCCTACTGAGAAGGGCCCTGGTACCCAAGCCAATAAACCCAGCCAAGTCCAGTGCAGAGGCTGCTCCTCCAAGTGGCTCCTTTCTCCATCAGCCAAACCACAGGGCTAACAGGAGCTCTGTTTTATCCGTGATCATTCTTGGTTAAAAGCTAATTTAAGTAAAAGAGTTTTATTGAAAGGATATCAGGGGACTCACAGAATATATGGGAGTTGAAAGATCAGGCTCAGGAACCAAGAAACCTACAGAAGGAAATGCCAATATCTTGGCAGAAAGGGTCTAGCCAGCCCATCCCATTACTCCTGGTGACGCTACAGCCATCTCTGTGTCCCTGCCTTCCTCACTCAATGATCCAAGTCCAAGGAAAGAGCATCTGGTTGACTGAGTCTAAATCACATGCCCACCCCATTGATGCATGAAGGTGCAAAGGGAATGGGTCTCGTTCCTAGCTTTCCTTACTAATATCCCACCCAAAGACAGATTCCTTGCTCCAAAGACTGAGGCCCTGTTAGGAAAAACGGGACAGGCAGAAACCACATGTGTCCCTACCTGTCTTTACATACTAAACAAGAGGAGACCTCGCCCCAAGGAATGCTCAGCCCCACCTCATCTAGGATTGATGGAAACAAGTGATGAGGGGGTGGGCAGAGCCTGCTTTCTGCAGCCCCTGGCCATAATCAGGGCCGATGACCCCGGAGCAGGTGATGCCCACACAGTGAGGCAGAGGGGCCTTTGGACCCTCAGGGTACAGGAATCCACGTCCCCTCCCCAAGACCTTCCTCATTGCTTAACCCCAACCTACTTCTCCCATGGCAGGATTAAGAGGGGAGTCTCTTAGTGTATGCAAGGCGCATGTTATACTGCAGACCCAGGGCCACTAAGTATGACTGGGAAAAGGTCACTTAAATGGACCATGCTGCAGAATGCTGGCCTAAGCAGAAGGAAAAGGCAAAAGTCGCTCATCATAGGAATGTCCAGACAGGAAGAGAAAGCTGGGGAAAGGGATCGGACACTTTTCTTTTTTTTTTTAAAGAGGGAAGAATTAAGTTCAGTCCAAGGACCTAAGAGTCACTAAACAATGTTGAAGTTAAGTATCACATGACACATGCCCACATGAAAAGAAAAGCAAGGGCAGGATTTTTTTAGAGTGGAATTTTTTTCATACCCCAAGGCCACTATCTTTTCCTGTTTTATTATTATTATTATTATTATTAATGGTTTGTATTTAGTGTGACAGCAGTTGGAGGGGTAGGCTTTGGGCCTTCGGACCTTGTGTTGTTCCTCAAGGGAGGCTGGCTTTTCTATCTCTCAGTCTCCCTGCTCTGGTCTGGACTTTTTCCTGCCAAGAAGAGGGAGGAGAATGGATTTACGAACTCCAGCCAGTTCCCACGCCCGATTCTGAACTGCTCTATTCAAGGATATTTATGGGAAGACTCAAGGGTGCTCTGGGCTGGACAGAATGACTCTGGAGGTGTCCTCAGTTGTGGGGTGGTCCTTGCCAAGACACAGGGTCACAAGTGGCACCAGGGGTGGCTTGGGACAGAATGTGTTTTCAAGGGGATTTATCTCCATACTCTTTAGTGCCCCACAAACTATCCCAAGTAAAGACTAATTAGAAAGATAGGAAGAAAAAAAAAAAAAGGAGAGAAGGAGAGGAAGGAAAAAATTAAAGACACATACATACATATATATGTACATACATACATATGTACATACACACATACAGACATCTAAGCCACAGGCTGCTGATCTGATGTCACAGCTTAGATCATAGGAAGAAAATTAGCCCTAGAATAAGTAGCTGATCATTTGAAAGAAAACAAAAACCTTGTAACCTTCGGTAAAAGCAGTGCTCTTGGCATGCAAAAGTGGCTTCAAAAGACAAATTCCTCAAATGGCTTGTCAAACCAAACTGCTGTTGCCAAGTTACTATTACAAACTGAAGCCACTGAATGTGAGATCTACTGAGACTCATGTCCTGGGAAAGGTTTGGTGCCATAGACTCCTCCCCTAATGGGGTTTTACTATTGTGTGTTTGCTTTGCTTAACACACACACATACACACAAACAACTTGAATTGTATATATATTTATAATAAGACTAACACACTCAGGAATCACAAAGAAAAATAAAGATAAATTTGAACACATAAAAATTAAAACTTCTGCATAAGCTTAAAAAGCCAAAGAAGTCAAAAGACAAATGACAAAGTGGGGAAAATATTGCAGTGTGGAAAAACCAGGGGCTAATTTCTAACTCATTTTGAGCTTATACAAATTTGCATGAAAAAGACCAACTAAATAGGAATATGGGTAAAGGATAAGAATAAACAGGTCACAGAGAGGGAAAAAAGCTCAATCTTACTCACAATTTTAAAAATGTAAATCAAAACATATAGCTACCAGGAGCAGAGGTGGCTCAAGCCTTTGGATGCCTCTCTCCCACATGGGAGGTCCAGGGTTCAGTTCCCTGTGCCTCCTAAAAAAAGAAGATGAGCACACAACGAACAGACACAGAGCAGACAGCAAGTACAAACAATGAGCGGGGGAATAAAATAAATCTTAAAAAAAACACATAGCTATCATTTCCCCCTGTTTTACTGGGTATTAGCAGTAAAAGTGATAGTACACAGTATTGTTGATAGTGAGGAAAATAACTCACTCTCATACTAGGAAGTATAAATTGGTGTGGCCATTTTGGAAGGCGAACCAGCAATTCTACTACCAAGAATATACCCTACAGATAACAATACTTAAAACAAACAAACGAAAAAAGAAATAATTGACATGTTTACAGAGGTCTAGATAATATTTGGGCCATTTACCCCTTGGAATTCTATTCAGCCATTCAAACAATGAAGTTCATCTCTGTATGCTAGTAGAGAAAGAGCTCCTGAACAGTGAAAAAAACCAAGCTGCAAAATGGTGTGCATGTAGTATGTATTTTGTGAAAAAAATGTAAAGGAAAGATACATTTATCATATATGCTGGCTGAGTGTATTAGTCAGCCAAAGGGGTGCTGATGCAAATTACCAGAAATCGGTTGGTCTTTATAAAGGGCATTTATTTGGGGTAGAAGTCCACAGTTACCAGGCCATAGTGTATGAGTTTCTTCCCTCACTAAAGTCCATTGCCACGTGTTGGAGCAAGACAGCTGTTGACTTTTGCCAGGGTTCAGGTTTCTTGGGTTCCTCTCTTCCCGGGGCTGCGTTCCTCTCCAGGCTTAGCTCCTCTGTTTCCTCCACAAGGTCAGCTGTAGACTATCAGGCCAATGGCTCGTCTCTACCCTGGGGCCTTCTCTCCAAGCTCTCTTACTTCCCGGGGCTCCAGCTCAAGACTCCAACATCAAAACTGCTCCTCAAAAACAGCTCCCTCTGTCCTTTGCCTTGCCTTTTATATTTGATTCCCCCACCCACCAAGGGGTGGGGCTCAACACCCTACTAATGTGGCCCAGTCAACGCCCTAATCATAACTTAATCATGCCCAGATTAGCAGACCAGTTTACAAGCATAATCCAATATCTATTTTTTGGAATTCATAATTACATCAAACTGCCAAATGGCTACACTGAGAGATACCCTACTACATTTTTCTATTGTACTCACAAGAATGTGAATGCTGATTAGCTTTTTTCTTTTTTTTTTTTCTTTATCTCCTATTTTTCCTTTTTATTTTTATTTTTCTCTAGGTGACTAGCTTTGAAGAGAGGGTTTAGAAAACAGGAGAGACTTAATTTTATAGTTTCCTGAATATTTGACATATTGTCATGTGTGTGCATTTATTTTGCTTTTCAAAGTAATAATGGATTTGAGGAATTATGGGCCATTTCTTCTTAAAACATTTTGGGTTAAAAAAGGAACATGATATATCTTTATTGTTGGAATTTTGGAAGATTCAGAAAAAAATTTTTAAAGAAAATAAAAATCATATGTCATCCCAACACCTCTCTTATCATTGTGGTGGGGTTCCTTTCAGTCTTTTTTTTATTCATATGAATGTGATATAACAGTTTGAATTTGGCAGATCCAAAAAAAGGTTGTTTTTGAACTAATGCATTTCTGTGGGTGTGAGACCCTTTGATTGCATCAGATTTGGTTAAGGGACCTTGATTAGATCACTTGATTAGATTGCCTTATTTTTAATTTTTTAAATTTATTCCCACCCCCCATTGTTTGCACTCACTGTCTGTTCTCTGTGTCTGTTCATTGTGCTCTCTGTGTCTGCTCATCTTTTTTTTTAGGTGGCACCAGGAACCAAACCCGGGGCCCTCCCAATAGCTTGAACCACCTCGGCTGCCTGTTGTCTCTCATTGTGTTTCCTCATTTTGTCTCCTTGTTGCGTCATCTCGTTGCATCATCTGTTGCGTCAGCTCACCATGCCAGCCCATCGTGTCGGCTCACAGTCTTGCTCGTCTTCTTTAGGAGGCACTGGGAACCAAACCTGGGACCTCCCATGTGGTAGGTCGGTGCCCAACTGCTTGAACCACATCTGCTTCCCAATTAGATTGCTTTTGATTGGACTACGTCAGTGAGATGTGCCACAGGCTAGGTCCCTCTTGCTGGGTCTTGTATGACTGAGGACACAGAGAGTAGGGACACACAGAAAAGGGAGATCTGCCATTTTGATCCAGCCATGTGAGAGAGAGGACTCAGGAATGCTAGCAGCCAACACTGAGGCATGAAGCCCCCAAGAGTCTGGGCCCACAGAGCAGCTCAAGGCTGAAGAGATGAGCCATATGCCTGATCACCCACAGCTGAGCTCCAGGAGATGGTGAGCCTTGAGGGGAAGGCAGGCACCTCGGCAGAGATTGGCTGCCATCTTGCCTTGCCACACAGCAGGACGCCAGGATCATCAAGAAGCCGACTTTAGTGAGAAAGCCTCTCTGCTGGTGCCTTGATTTGGACATCTCATGGCCTCGGAACTGTAAGATTTTCCCCCAAATAATTCCCCTTCATGAAAGCCAACCCACTTCTGGTACTTTGCATTGGCAGCCCTGTGACAAACTAAGACAGTGACCAATATGAATTAGGAACGACAACAATCAAAAATATTTTAAATTTTCTAAAATAAGTGAAACTAAAACTCTAGCTTTTAAATACTGAATACCTTTCTACCTCCTTCTTGGAGCTCCCCCCTCTCCTGTTTTACCCAGAAACCGAGGATTTATGTAATACACAAAGGAGTCCTGTGGAATTCACACCTTTGGGAGAAGCCTAGGTGTCCCAAGCTCTGGACTGTGGCTGTTTCTGCCATTACTTCCTGTCACCACCAGGTGTCAATGCCCCTGCAGGTTCCCGTTAAGGCGAGGTCCACAGAGAATTCTGCCCCTTCAGCACCAGCTAATCTAGTCCTTTACCAGTACCTAGCGCCTCATTTTTAGCACCCAACCCTTTCATGCCCACCAGTCTCCTCCAAGCCTGCCCCCCCACCCAACACTGTCTCCAGATTGGCTCAGACAACCGGTCACTTTCTCTTCCCTGCTAGGGATTTTCAATCCTTAAAATAGACCAGGGTTATAGAGCTACAAATTCCACCCCACTGCCTAAGAGTGATTTCCAACAGGTTTTCTGAGGATCTCATACCTTACCTTTTGAGTGTCCTTTCACACAAAAAGCTCATTACTGGTTTCCCACCTTTCTTTACAATAGGGCCTGATTGCTACCAGCAGGGCCAGTCCTTCAAAACAGCTAAGTTCTGTTTATGTCCCCTAGAGGAAGGGGGGCTCAGCAGTCAGCTCCCCAAGAGAAGATGGCTTTCTGGCATTCTTTTATTAGAGCAGTGGGAAAACAACCTACATCTTCAGCAGAGTATCTGCTACACGCAAGCATATTGTGCATGTATTTTATATGGTTGTAAACATAACAACAGATCCATACCCTGATTTTGCATTGACTATAGCTTGAGCATTGTCTCGTGTCACTATAAATTCATCATAAATATTATTTTTTAATAAAGTTTATTTTTTATAACAGATTTACAGAAAAATTACAAAGGTAGTACAGAGTTTCCATATACCCCAAACCCAGTTTTCCCTATTATTAACATCTTTCATTAGTATGGTACAGTTCTTACAATGAATGAACAAACGTTGATATATCATTATTCACTACAATCCATACTTTATTCAGATTTCCTTAGTTTTATCCTAATGTCCTTTTTCTTTTCCATAATTCTATCCAGGATACCACATTTACATTTAGCTGTACTTTCCTTGCCTTCATAAACATTTCTAATGGTTGAATGATCTTTTCATCATATGGTTCAAGCAACATTTTTTAAATGATTTACCTATTATTGGACACTTGGTTATTTCCAGTTTCTGTTTTTTTTCTTTTGCTATTCTTATACATGCCATCAACTATTCTTGTGTATTTCTGATTATTTCATGCTTTTCATTTGTAAGGCCTTTTATTCCTGCTGCAAAAATACCTCCCAGGAATCTTGCATTGCTATATACTACTAACAGCAAACAGGATAAAGAATGCTTATGTTAACTGCACCCTTATCAAAAGTATTCTCGCTGTCCTGATTTTGTGATAATCAAGGTAGGCTAAACATTCGCTATATTAGAAACCATGCATGTGTCCCCAGACCTAGTTTTACTTCTTAGGTCTGGTTTTTGGAATGCTAGTGATAAACTAAGCCTGATTTGTTATATGACCATCCTGTATGGGAAAAGACTGTAACTTTGGGTATCTTTGGTCAACCTTAAGAGATATAACAGGGGGATGGATGTGGCTCGGGTGGTTGGGTGTCCGTCTCCCACATAGAGAGACCTGGGTTAGATCCCCGGGACCTCCCGGTAAAAATTAAAAAAAGAAAAATATAGAAGGCGCGTGGGCCACCAGGCCCCATGCACGGGTGCACTGCGAGCCATGCAGCAAAATGATGATGTAACAGGAGAGTGATACAAGGGAGAGCCAAGATGAGATGCATCGAAAAACCAGGAACTAAGTTGGCGCAGGTGGTAGGATGCCTCTCTCCCACATCGGAAGTTCTGAGGATCGAATCCCAGTGAAGACAGGAGGAGGATGAGAAGAGAGGGCAGGAAACGGACACAGAGTCGCCCAGTGAATGGACACAGAAACAGCAAAAATGGGGGTGGGGGGTGGGGTAAAATGGATAAAAGTAAATAAATAAATAAATCCTTTAAAAAAATGTATAGGGAAGGAAGATACGGACTATAGTTAGTAGTAATACTTTGACGATGCTCTTTCATGATTTAACAAATGTTTCACAACAATGCAGGGTGTTTGTGGGGGGGGTGATGTGTCGGAGCCCTGTATGATGTTATGCATGTTTGTTTTGTAAGTTCACGATGTTTACTGAACACTTATAGTTTATGTATGTTCATGTATGAATGATATACTTCAATAAATTGTTTTTTTTAAGTAATTAAAACAATTTTTTAAAATTTCCAATCACTGAATAAGTGAAAATTAATTTCTTTATTTAAATTTTCAATAATTAACTAGTGTGAATGAACATTCTAAAACTTATGTTTATGCTTCTGTAAATTGTCAGTTCATAGCTTTTGCCCACTTCTTTATTGGGATCTTAATTTTCAAAATTGATTTCTATGAGCTCCTTATTTTTTGAAGATACCAGTCTGTTATATGTTACATTCGTTACAAATAATTTTTTGGTGTATTGCTTAAGTTTTAATTTTATTAATAATATTTTTAATGTCCACAAATTTTTTCTATTTGTATTTTAAAAGATTTTTTAAATTTAATTGAGGTGAAATGTATATATAATGAAATGCACAGATCTTAAGTGTACAAATCAAAGAATTTTCTTTGTGAAGCAGTCTTATTGAGATATGTTTACATACCATAAAATCTATCCAAAGTGTATAATCAAAGGCTTTTAGTATAATCATAATGTTGTACATTCATCACCACAAAAAATTTTAGAACAATTTCATTACTCCAAAAAGAAAAACTCCACACCCCTTAGCAATCCCTCTCAATCCCTCTATCCTACCCAGCCCTACATAACCACCAATCTAATTTCATCTTTATAAATTGATTTATATTTACATTTTATATAAATGGAATCCTACAATATGTAATACTTTGTATCTAGTTTAATGTAGCATAATGTTTTTTGTCTGATATTAACATCTTGTAGTATTAACATATATTAGTTCAGTTTCAAAGAAAAACGTCTTACATATGCAATTTTACCCATATTCATATTTCACATGTGGTTTTACTATGCTATACAGTCCCACGTTACATTTTTTTTAGCTTTCCTTTTAGTAACATACATGACTTTAAATTTTCACTTTATTTTTCCTACCCCCTGAGACCTTCTCATCTGTCCGCTCATTGTCTCCACTCATCTGCTTGCTGTCTGCTCATTGTATCATCTCCTTGGGTCAGCTCATTGTGTCTGCTTGTCTTCTTTAGGAGGCACCAGGAACTGAAAAAGGGACTTCGCATGTGGGAGGTGAGCACCTAACTGCTTGAGCCACATCTGCTCCCCTAGACTTTCCCTTTAAACCACTATCACACCCATATAATAGCACTGCTAGTTACAAACATTATGTTAGGCTTTCACTTTTCTATTCATTTCCAAAGATTAACATGCATCCTTTTTACCAATCTGCACAAGTTAACCCTCAGCTTTCCATTCTCTAACCTCATTCTATTTTCTGATGACCTATACTCAAGTTATTAACTCCATGAGATTACATAATACATTTAGATCATAGTAGTGCAATCATACAGTATCTGTCCTTTTGTGTCTGACTTGCTTCACTCAACATAATGTCCTCCAAGTTCATCCATGTTATCATTTGATTTACGACTTCATTTCTTCTTACAGCTGCATAATATTCCATCATCTGTATATGCTACAATTTGTTTATCCATTCGTCTGTTGATGGACACCTGGGTTGTTTCCATCTTTTGGCAATCGTGAATAATGCTGCTATGAACATCGGTATGCAGATGTCCATGTTACTGCTCTCAGTTCTTCAGGGTCATTTGTCATTTTATTGTTGAGATATAGCATCTCTTTATATATCATGGATATTAAACCCTTATCGGATATGTGATTTCCAAATATCTTCTCCTATTGAGTCGGCTGCCTTTTCACCCTTTGACAAAGTCCTGTGAGGTGCAGAAGTGTTTTATTTTGAGGAGGTCCCATTTATCTATTTTTCCATTTGTTGCATGTGCTTTGGGTGTAAGGTCCAAGAAACCACCACCTACTACAAGTTCTTGAAGATGTTTCCCTATATTTACTTCCAGTAGTTTTATGATCCTGGCTTTTATATTTAGGTCTTTGATCCATTTTGAGTTGATTCTTGTATAGGGAGTGAAATGAGGTCTTCTTTCCTTCTTTTGGTTATAGATATCCAGTGCTTCCAGCACTATTTGTTGAAGAAACTGTTTTGTCCTGTTAACATTAACTTGGTAGATTTGTCAAAAAACAGTAGACAGTATAGGTAAGGATTTATTTCTGGATTCACAATTCTATTCCACTGATCAATGTGTCTATCTTTATGCCAATACCATGGTGTTTTGACCACTGTAGCTTTGTAATATGTTTCAAGGTCAGGCAGTGAAATTCCTCCCATGTCACTCTTTTTTAGAATGCATTTGACTATTCGGGTGTACTTCCCCTTCCAAATGAACAGAATTTTCTAATTCTGTAAAGTAGGCTGTTGGAATTTTGATTGGAATTGCATTGAATCTATAAATCAGTTTGGGTAGGATTGACATCTTCATAATATTTAGTCTTCCAATGCATGAACACAGAATATCTTTCCATTAGTTTAGATCTTTTTAAAATTTCTTTTAGCATTGTATTGTAGTTTTCTGCATATAGGTCCTGTACTTCTTTGGTT
>JAQZBX010012720.1:0-40839 GCA_029593785.1 Cabassous unicinctus | reverse complement strand
TGATATTAGCATAAATATAAACAGATAAATGCAACAGAATAGAGAACTCAGAAATAGACCCATACTTACATAGTTGAGTTTTCAAAAGTATTCAGTGGGGTAAGTTAAATCTCTGCAACAAATGATGCTGGAATAACTGTTTACATGGAAAAAGGGAACTTTAACCCATACACCCCTCGGACACACTCACACACACACAAGCCTAGCTCCAAAATGCTTTGGCTGCCAGGAATAATGTATGAGAGGAAACACAATGTAAATGTCTATGGTTGTTAAACAGTTCTTTCAACAACGGCTGGAGATTTCTTTAAAATTTTTTATTTTCAATTTGTGTGCCCCCTACCTGTTTTTCATCAAGTTCACATCAGGGGAACCCTTAGATAATCAGATAGAAGCAGGTTCAGCATAGGAAAAACTCAATAACCAGTGGGAAGCAAACCCAAATCTATAATAACCAATGAAAAGCCAACTCAAATCAAGGTAAATCAACTACCAAAATTTTTAAAAGAATAAAAAGGGAAGAAGCAGGAAGCAATTAGAGATAATCACTGATAATTACAGAGACATAAATTCCCATTTAAAACTGTCTTAGTTTCAATTATTCTGTAACATATTCATATCTAGTAGCTTTGGCTTTAAATTTATGAAGAACAATCTAGTAGCAGATAAAAATATAATATCAAGTATTAGTTAACCTGCTCTAATTTTTGTTCCATAAACCATATTCAATATTTTAAAAGTACAATAGTTTGTTGTTTGTTTTTTTGCCTGATTTCAAGACATTTTGTGGGGAGGGAAGGGCTGGACACGTTAGTCTTTAATACGCATGATGAAAGTCTTCTAGAAAAAATAAAGCCTGTGATTTATGGTTTTCCACTAATAAGGTTTTGATACAGAAGTACAACCCACATATTCTTAATCACAAAGAAATAAGGATTTGATATATTTTTTTTCATGGAAAAGTTGTTTCATTATCTTGTATTTCAGGGTAATTCTCAATCTTTCCCATTCCAGTGTCCTTGGTGGCCATTGGTTGGATCCCAGGCACATTGTGATAGGATCTGTGTGTGTGATTCAAAGCTTGCACCAAATGAGTAGTTTCATGTTTTATAAATAGCGTTTATACAAGTTTTTTGTTCAACTCCATACCACTTATTTCATTTTAGTTTAGAAATAATATATTGCACAAAGAAATTATTTAAGGATAATATACATTTCAGGAAGATACATTTTATTATCTGCCATAGAACTCTAGTTTGAGAACAAAATACATCCAAAATCACTCATGCTATGCTCCTTATAATAGAGCTAATATTGAATTATTGTTTTAATCTCATGTGGGGTTTTTCATTCACCAAAGTAAATCAAATTTCAACTGTACTTGGGTATTTAATTATTTTAAAGACCTTGGTGAAATTTCTGAAAAATAAAAAAAATTTAAAAAAATTTGTAATGAGTATAATCATTCCTCATTAATATTTTTCATCCCTTTGAAGCTTTATAATAATAAGAATAGAGATTACCTTTTATTGAGGTCTATGAGCCAGTACTCCATATTTTTTTTTTATAATCCCTAAAAACATGATCAAAAGTAGATATTATCCCCATTTTTTTAAATGAAAAAACAGAGGCACAAAGGAATTAAATACCTTAACAGAGACGTTATGCAAAGGAAGATGAATCTCAACTCAGGTCTGAATGTAAAGGTCATGCTTTTCCAGTAGGCAATGTTGTCACATATGTAAATTAATATTTACACTGAAAATACCATGTGTTGGGCATTTTCAGCAGGGCATTCACAAAGTTTTGCATATCAGACAAGACACAACTCTGAAAGAGACCATTGTATATTGAATGATAATACCCAAATATCCAGCATTTTGATGGTACCTACACTCTAGCCCACATTGAATCTACCTCTAAAGAACTGGCTCCGGAATTTGATTTCTCCTTCTGGAATTTCAGTAGTAACTGCATTATTACATGTCACTAAGGACTATTAGCATAAAAATTTCTGAGAAAATGAACATGTCATATTGCAAAGATTTCCACTCCTGGTTTCTAAAATAAACATATGCAGAGGATCTTTCACTGTATGAAAAGTGGCTGTTTGGCTTCATCCTGCAAGGTTCATCAAGTAAGATAACCGCATAAGAGATTAATGTTGTACTTAGCATAAGTCTGGAGTCATGAACGGAAAATACAGTTCGTGGCTAAAAAGAAATATGGCTAAACTACTGGAAATGTTGCTGGCTATAGGAATAGTTTTAGGTGAAGGATTTATCACCAACCCAGAAACAGCCACAATTTGCTACCAGATGTTTCAGTAAAAGCATAAGCAAATTAGGAAAATTTTAGAGATTTAAGACCCATTTGACAAGCCAAAAACTTGTTTGAGATTTTGCATCTTGAGTGATTCTCTCACCTTTGGGTTTACCCTGAAAGAAAGTCTATAAGGGCCTAAGCAGCAATCCTGTTTCTAATTGGAATCTCCTGTTGCATACCATTTTCCAGGCCTTATTTTGCAATATTCCTTGGGGACAGGACATCTTAATGCCATTAAACAAACAAACAAACAAACCAAAAAAGGTCACTTACGATATGTGAGCTAATCTTCTACCTTAATGTATGTGGTAGAAATCTAGAATAGAAGAAAAAGACCTTCATCTTGTATTTGTGGTAGGAAACTAGGCCTTAAAGTCTAGTCCATTGTTTCTTTTTGTTGTTGTTGTTATTTGTTTCATGAGTCCTGTGAAAAGCTCCTGAAAGTCATGTACACATTAGGCTGAGAGAAATGCATGTACTCAGTGCAATTTGCATGCAATATCAGCAGTTCATTAAACCCTTTTAAGCATGTCTAGAGACCCTATATCAAGACTTGTCAATACGATTTAAAATTTCTTTCAATGGATAGATATATAAATCGCAAATTAATTTCCCTGATTTTCAGTTATTTTACAGCATTCTTAGGTAGGTATATTATAAAAGGTACTTTCAGAAGACAGACCACACACTCGAACTGGGTAATTTGAAAAGAGTTTAATATATGTATTGTTTACAAAGTTGTGGGCAGGGTTTAGGAGAAGCAACCAGAAATAGTGTAGAGCCCAACAGTTAGTAACTGTGGGAGTCATAACATGAAGGAGTGAGGGGAAGCTGTGGTAAAAGGCACCCAGAAAAGGCCTCATGGCATTCTGTTCCTGTCATTCTCTCTCCTTCTGGTAGCCCCTCTCCTCCTACATTTGGCATACCCCAAATGGAAGCCAGAGGGCAAGAAGCCTGGTTAATGCAGTCCATAGAGGTCAGCCTCCCAATGCACATATCCAGCACAACAGGCTTCTTCACAAAAAAATAACATGATTCCTTTCAGGTGTGTCTTAGAAAAAGCCTGGCCTTTTGAGGAATAGTATTTATGATGCCAGTCTGTTATATATCCATCTTTAAACACCAACCAAAAAAACTTCTAAATCCTACTAGGAAATAGCCTTATTTTTCTATATTTTTTTCTTATTCATAATCTCCCTTTTCCAAGAAAAGCATTTATGTCTAGTCACAAAAACATAAATATAAAATACACTAAGATAAAATAATAAATAAGCAAAACAAGTCAAAGGGAAGGTAAGAATAGAAAGGTATTATGAGTTTGGAAATAAATCTCTTATTGTGAATTCCAAGGTAAATTAGAGATGCAGTCCATATTTAATGCTAACTGTTCCAGCAATCAATGAAGAAAAGGTAACTCAATCACTTACATAATTCATTAGAAAAAAAAGTTAAAAATACCAATAACAACCTTTGCTCAGGAAACATAATTATTTCTGACAACAGAAAGGTGATTCTTATGTGGGTCCTCAAGGAGAAAACTCTATGCTATCTATCTAAAGAATGAATAACATCTTCCATAGCATCCTTTTTGTATACATATATCTACAAAGTGTGAGATATATGCTTGTTATTGGGGGTTTAATACGAAGTGTCCTTTTATTAAAGCAAATTATTTCAGATTATACTGGGAGTAGGATTTCTTCAAATTTCAGTAGAAGGTTAAACTATTCAACAGTCTTACATTTCACCTTTTCTACTAAGAATAAGACTACTCTGAATATAGCAGGACTATCCTGGAATCTAGCACATAGTAGAAGTTCAAAAATATCTGTTTGTTGAGTGAGTGACCCTTGGAGATGCTCAGCCTTCTTACTTGTTCCAACTGATATTTCCAGACTCTCGCTCCAAGATCAATTTATAATGAAAATATATCCATGTTAGAATTTTCTAATGTTTTATTAAGATTTTCAACATAATTTTCTAGGTTTTATTCCAGGTTCATATATATAAGTATACAATTATATTGTTCCCCTTATATTTGCTCAAATCAACCCAGCAGACTTTACCAAGCATTATCTCCCACTTCACTTCTAAGCTCAGCTAAAACTAACAACAATATTCATTCTTAAGTACTACCAATTTCTTTTGGTATTACTTCTATCTATCTCTAGTCTATATGCTCATCTAAATTAAGTTCATATCTCAGATTCCATATTAAGGTTTGAAATTATTCAAATACTTAATTTTTTAGCCCATTGTAGCTCACCCTGAAATTTGATCACTAATGCATTTTCTAGTACTCAAATTCTGTGATTCATCATCTTCTTGGATTGGTTATTCTCTTCTCTCTCTCTCATACACACACATCATTGAGACAATATTTTCAGGCAGTTAGCTCTTAAAAAATGTATTAAACAAGAAACTTCAGAATGACAGATGGATATTGTCCAAGTACATAAAACAGTCTGCTAAAGATCAGGTTAACAAAAGTATTTGTAAAAATGAATTTAAAAATCAATAACTAGACAAAGAAGTCAATAAAAAGCTTTAAAATAATGATTAAATCAATTTAATTGTCCTTTCATTTGCTATTTATTAATTAAATAGATGCAGACTTAAAAAGGACACATGGCCCATGAAAACATAATGAAATAGCATCAACATAAAAGTTTTGCTAATTCCAATTTTTTCATTTTAAAGGGGAAAAAACTTCATTTTTCTCACAAGGAGAATCCAAGTAAATCAAATCACTCCCCAAGTACCTTTGAACAATACTGATACCTAAATCAGAAAGGAAACCTAACTATTTAACAGTATATAGGGAATGAAGATTGTCTAAGATGGTTTTCTGGGCCAAAATATAAAATCTACAATAAAAACAGACATACAAAAATCTCAAATTTAAAAAATAAATATAAATTATAATTTCTGGAAATATAATTAATAGCATGATTAATTTTCACTTGTCTTGGTCCCCAAAATTCTAATTAGATAATATATTTTTCATTCTCTCTCTCTATTCCTGTCTCCTCTCCTTACCTTACCTCTCCTCTCCCTTTGTTTCTCACAAATGTACACTTTATAACTGGATATTTTAGGTGTGAGCGGATATAACTTGTACTTCAATCTGTGTAATCAAACATAACTGAACACAGAGCGTTTGATACTTTTTCATGAACATGTTATCTCAGCCCAGATGAAAAGACTGCAAACAGATTCTAAACAAAATAGCTACAGATTAAATTTTTTATTCATTTCTTCGACACTACTTTCTTCCTTTTTGCTCTACCTGTTATTATTTACAAAATAGAATGTGGTCCTTGAAAATATTTTTGCATGGATATATATATATCTTCATTAAAGAATTCTTGTAAGGTAAACATACAAAATTAGTAGACCTATATATATATATATTTTAAAGATCTTTGTTAACCTTATATTTAAGACCATTGCCAGTATCAATGTCTCTCTTATCTATGAGATGCCAGAAAATCAATAGTAATAACCAATGAAAAAGGAAATCCTTTATTCAACTATGATTTATGTTCACACACACATTCTAAGACAGAAAGGGCTCAAGTTGTTCCTCAGATCTTCACACTTCTTAGAATCCCATGCCAAATTTCTTGTACATCATTTTGACATTCAAAAGGAGCTAGATCAAAAAGGTTCTGTTACTGTTTCCAAAATCATTTTTCCTTTTTCTTTTACTGACAGTCTATTGCTTCCTACTCACCTCTCACTCTCTTCATGATTTGGCCTCCAGATGTATGGATAAAGCAAGTGACACTTTCAACCACATAAAAAGAAAGAGAGCCAAGCATTCAGTCAGAAAGTATTTAATGAGCAGCTGGCCTAAAACCAATATTAAGATCTGTACTCTAAAGAACAAGAATCTAGGTGGAGTCCAATGTAATATGAATACTAAAATGTGCAGAACCCATCCATGTGTAATAGTAACCAAAGACCTGAAGTGAACACAATTTAGGTTCAAATTCCATGCCACTCCTCTCAAACTATGCATTATTGCAAAAATCAGTAAGATTCTCTGAGCTGTCTCCTCTATAATAAAAGACAATTGATACCTTCATTAAAGAATTCTTGTAAGGTAAACATACAAAATTAGTAGATCTATAAAAGACAGCTAATATTACTGCCAGTATGAATCCTAACAGTTTAGAGAAAAGGGTAGGTCACAGTAGTTTTTCAAAATACTAACACTTGAAGAAAGCCTTGAAAAATAAATCGGATTCATAGAGGACAGAGAGAAGGGCATTCCTGTCAATTGGCAAATTATAACTATCCATTTCTAATTCCACACCCACCTATAAGAATGTACTTGAAAGTCTCCTGATTTATAGCCCACTACCAGAATATCCCCCCCCAAAACCTTTAAAATATTCTTTGCTTAATAGCACCCCCAAAATAGAATTAGACAATGCATTTTCATTTTATGTTTTGTGCATGTATATGTGGAGAATGTGTAAAGAGAAGTAGAAAATCTTGTCCAAAGTGAACTTCTTTTACAAACTGCTGATCCTCAGGGACACATCTGATAAGTGAAAATAATTTTTCCTGCCAATTAGATCACTAAAAAATGTAAATAGTTCATTTGAGTCTATAAGATTATTTTCTTTACTCATTGACACAAGATCATTCAATTATATTCCCATGTCTGTTGCATTAATTATACCATACATCTTAAATTATCAAGAATTTCTCAATTTAGGCAGTGAAAGCATCCTTGAAAAAAAATTTTCAAATTGACAACTAGTGCATATACTCATAGTTCTCTCTATTTTCTAAGAGTTAACAAAGTGAAAAGCAGGTCATGGTCATCTTCGGAAGACTTCCTAAGTTCATAAGCCAAAAACTCAGAAACTCGTCTTTCCATCAAAATAAAAATAAAGCTATACCCTTCTGAAAGTTCACCCTAGAAAATAAGGTATATTCAATTTGTTACATTTTGTGAGACATGCGACAAATATCTGAACCTTAATCCATTCTTTTGTTTATAAGACTGGGATAAAAGTCATTGTTTTGCCTTTCCCACACAATTTCAATGGGGATCAAAATAAACAATGGATGTTTAAATGCTTTGAAAGCTATATAGCACTATACAAATATTATATTTTATATTCATATTAAATAATAGTCCTAAGTTGGAATATGGTGATGGAAAAATTTTGAAGTAAAAGCCAAAGAGAGGTCTTTAAAAATAGTAGCATAATATATGCTTGCTATTTATTGAATAAATGAATGATAATTAGTATATGAATCAGTATAAAACAGATCCAAGTGAAAATATAAAAAATGCACATTTTCGGTCATCTTAAAGTGATAACTTTAAGTTCCTGACAGCGAATTTTAAAGGTATTAAAAGTTGTCTTGATATTGTTATTTAAAATAATAAACAGATAAATCTTCTTTGAATCTCCACAGCACAATGTCTTGTACATAAATACGAGATCCTCTATAACTAATGTGGAAAAAATTATTGAATGAGCAGATGAGCAAATTCTCAACAATCTGAAACTTATTTTAATGCAGGAAAAGGAATTTCAAACCTACTTATTTGTTGGTCACAAAAATAGTGGATTATTATAAATATACTTTAAAATATCCCCCAAATTTTCTAAGTGGAAAGTATTAAAATTGGTCACATGTTGTGTTTCATGACCCTAAACCTTTCAAAACCTGAATAAGATATTCTCCTCCCCAAATATTGAAGTACATCTTTTCCAGTATGGGTGTCTGAGCTTGTATTTTGGCACAAATGTCCCCTAGAATGAGCATATAGCAATGGCTAAATTCACCTGAAGAATGATTTTCAGGAATAACCTCTGTTTTGACACAAATAACTATATAATCAATTCTTTCTAATATTTTTTGAATTATTTTTTCAAACAAGGTAAAGAAGGATGAATTCATTATAACAAGAAAACAACAATCCTAAAATAATATTTAATAATATCAATATTTGATACTAATATTAATAGGAATAATAAGTCCTACAATTTCTACAGTTTTTATAGTTTGCAAATTTCTGTATCATACACCATCACCTAAGTCTCATCAACATAAGGTACGTAGAGCAGGTATTATGGCCAGTATATCCATCTGTAAATTGGAAGTAATATCTGCATTATTGACCATTCTGAGCCTCAGTTTATTCATTTGTAAACTGAGGTTAATCGTGCATATCATTGGAGCTAGATACATATAAACACTTGTTAAAAACACTGCCATTCAATCTAAGCCATGTAGAACACACTGTTAGTGAGAAAGTAAACGCGTTAATGTATACATATCCATTGATAGAATAACAAGGTTTTTTTAGGGTGGGTCACATGATCAGAAATTCAAAGGTGTGCCATAAGTCAAATTAGTTTTCTTTTTTTAAGTAGTAGAGTTTAGTCCTTTAGCTATTTAATTATAGATTTTAGCTGTATATAGTAAGAGTGATCCAAAACTCAGATTAATCTTTTTTCTTTTTGACAAATCGGCACAGGTACAAGCACAGGAGCCATTATTGATCAGTTTTATAAATCAGTAAGAATGTAGACACTTAAGGGTCTGGAGAACTTTTTTAGAACAAGGAGCAAGTTTGATATCTCAATTCTGACTCCTTGGCTTTGGTTTCCATTTCTCTTGATCATGTAGTTTCAATTTTATCAGTTGTCTAAAATGAGAACATATTTTTATGGTGATAGTTACAAACATTGACCAGAGTTAGTCCCTTTAGCCAGAAAAATCTGAATAGACCTGAGATTTTTCATAATTGTCCCCAGGGTGGCAGGGATTTTCTATTTAATCAACATAGCCCACGTTAAACTCAGTCTTTCTTCCTCCCCACCCTCTTCCCTCCTTTTATCCCTCCACTTCCTTGTTTTCTTCCTCCCTCCCTCCCTCTTTCCTTCCTTTCTTCCTAATTTTTCTTATACCTTAGTCATGTGGATTGAGCAGAAGCTTCCTTAACTGTGGAGCATCTATCGTTCTGCACTTAAGTTCAGGCACAGTGACTCAGTACACAACTTATAGCCATCAAAATCTAGAAAAGCTCTGTAGTTCTTCAAAATCTGTGATTGCATGAAGCTCAGAAAAGTTCAGTGATTAAGGATGTCAGTAGTTGCTGTCTAGCGACCAGCAGGCAGCAGCTCTAGAATTTGTCTCTGAATACTGACACTTCCTTTAACTAATCAGCAGAGTTTCTTTTTCTTTTTTTTTTTTTTTCAGCTTCAAGTTCTATGCATTTTGTGATGCTCTATCACATAAGTAAGGAAAGTACAATCTTGCAACACACCAGCGATCTGACAATTTGGTCTCTCTGAACAAAACTCCTTAAACTTGAGGAACTGGCTAAGCCAATTTCTTTAATAAAAAGTCCTCAACTAAACCAACTCACTATAAAAAAAAACCTAAATGGTTATACTCAGTTTCATCTTCATTTAAATATCCCCTCCTGGCAACAGTTAGTGGCACAAACACAATTATGAGATCTTCCTCCTATGTTGTGTGCAGAGACTTGATTCCTAAATTTCAAAGCACATATTTTCTGATAAATGATGCAATGGAAACTAGAAAAAAAGCCTTCTCAGTTGCTTTTAATAAAATATTGAAACTATTTTTGTTTTTCATTCTATGCAGGGGAACACAGCTGGTTTTAAGGGTTGGCCAAACACTGCTTTAAGAGCTACTGTGTTTTAAAACTAAAGTACTGCATGCAGGGATTTCATTAAGCAAAACTGTGAAAGTTTCCCTTTAGTTCCCTCAATCTCCCCAAGTGTCCTTTATGTCCTTTCCCACCCTTTAGAAGCACAACATACTCAAGTCCTCCAAACTTTGTCTTTCAACACTTCCATCACGGAAAAAAAAAAATCAGGTAAACTCAGTTAGACGAAGGTGTAATTATATTCTGAAAAAATCACATTGTTGACCACTCTAAGAGCATTTGCTTTTGTATGGGGTCAAGAAACCTTCATCAAAAGAATTTATGTCTAAATGTGACATTTTAGTGCAAAAAGCAAGTGGATGGGAGAGGCACATTCTCGAGCAGGATCATATTGACAGCTTTCTACACTCACATTTAATAGTAGTTTTCAGTAACACCCAAACATAACTAACTTCTATTGTTTAAATTACAAGGAACTTGATATCTGTGTACCATTTTCTAAGAGTGCAGTTAACAAATGATTCAAGATGCCATTTGAAGCTTAACTTCCTAAGGCAATCAGCATGTATAAAGAGATGAATTCTGAATATTCATGCTATTGTGCTTTCTACAATCTGCAGTATTTAGGTTATAGCTCTTAAAAGAATGCAGAGCTGATTTAGACACATTCATCTCTCATACAGTCTTCCAAAAGATTACTGCTATATTTTCTTTGCATTAGTAACTTTGAGGTTTCAATGTGTCTAAACTTATTTTTCAGTTAACCTATGTATTTAATGCTTAAAATAGTAGTGTTTAACCTATATCTGATATCTCATATGATGTGACAAAAAATTAAATCAAAGATTGCAATTCCGCTGTCAACAAGTCTTCTCATCTGCCTTCTGTATTTTCTAGTTTAATCTGCACTTGGCTGCCACACAGGCTTTGCATATTGTGCTGCACTACCTAGGGGTGTCATTCATATGTACTAGGCTGTGAATATTTCATGTAAATGGCACACATTGAATTTGCACAGAGCACAACCTGCATCAAGGCTGTATGTGGTGACCTTGGGTACTACCCACTCAATCTGCTGAGCTCAAAACTTTGATTTGCTCCTCATTTCATACAAATCACTTTCTGCTTCAACGCCTATCTAGTCAATCATTTAGTCTTATCAACTATACTTTAAAAGCAGCTTATATTTCTCCTTTCCTTATTTCAAATTTGTCCAGGCCTCTTCAAACAGCATCCTATAATAGCCCTCTGACTAGCTCATTTCATTGCCACCACTTTCTCCCCTAAATAGTCTATTCCTCCCATTGCTGCTATTTAACGTTCCTTACTCTCCTGGTTGAAGTTTTTTCTAAAGGCCAGCTGCCTCCTTAGAATACAACTAATGAAAATTCAAGTTATTTCCTAGAAGACAATATTGTCTTAGTTTGGGTTCTTCCAGAGGCAGACCCTAAATCAAGGAGGTGATTCCAGGAAACCTGGGTAGTAAAATGGGAAAATGAAATAGGGAAGAGAAGGAAGCCATAAGGAGTATGGTATCAATCAGTTACTTGTGTTGAATCCTGCTGGGAATCTCTAGGGATCTGCATGGAATATGTACCTCAGAGTTATTTAGCATGAGGGGTGAGGGAACTGGGATATTTATCCACCAATTCCAGTAATAGGTTGTGGGCTCCTCCTTAAAGGGTGTTAATTCTCCAGCATTTCTGGCTGCCCTGACTGTAGGCAAATCAGGTTTGGGGGTTGGGGTGGGGGGCTAAGCCATCAGGCAAGAGTTCAGGTGCAGGCAGTTGGAAACTTGGCAAGCAGCAACAAATTCTTAAGTACTGAGCATTATGGGAGAGATATGAAACATCATCTACTAATCCTTTCACGTTTAACTCCAGGCTCCTGTGCTTCCTTATTACTTCACACTCTTTCCAGTCACCCTACTCCTGTCACTCTTCTCAGACATGATTGGTGTTTTTTTAATTTCATGGCTTCGCCCATCCTATTCCCTTTGGCCTTACTCTTTGCCCATCAATCTCTTTGACTTTAAGACCCAGGTTAAATGTTGCCTTTTCACTAAGGCCTTTCAAGTTTTTAGTTCCTTTCCAAGACTATTGAATTATGGCTGCATCCTACACAGTGTAAAAAATCTAGGTTAAACTCAATTTTTTTGGTCAAACCCGAAAGTTTTCAAGTCACCACATTTCTGAGAAATGTGCCTTTTCAGTATTTGAATGGTTCCTACATCTTTCTAAGGTAGTGGTTGTAAGGGTCAAAAGAATAAACACATATTGGACATTAGAAGAGTGCCTGGTACGTGGTAATCATTAGAAAATTGTCTGCTATTATTATTTATTTGGTACCTATAAGAACCAACTGGAAAGCTTATTAAAAAATGTACATCCCCTGGCCACAAACCCAATGATTCTAATTCCACAGTGAGGGTCCAGGAATCCAGATTTGTAAATAACCAAACCACTTTAAATAATAAATTATATGGTCATCCTATTTATGGACCATATTTTGATATAACTGTTCTTCAGAAAAGATAACAGTTTAAATCAGTACAAAATGTCCAGAGATGTTATTCTGTGACAATTTTATTAAATCAGATAGCAGAGAAGACTCAAAGAAGTGATGATAAAGATTATTGTGGAAATTTCCCTATTCACTAACCTTTTTCCTATTGTACCAATCCGGGGTGAGCATACAATAGGAATTAAGAGTGAGCCTGAACGGAAAGCAACCTTGGTGCCTCCTTTGAGCCTGAGCAAGAATGACTCTGTTGAGTATATTGATAGTGCTAAACGTCATTCTAGAAAAAAAGACTGTAAATTGAGATTCAGACCATTAATGAAAGCATGGAATTTTCAAGCATGCCATTTCATATGCGGTGTTGATGCATGCCTTCTCAGATAAAACTAAGATGATAACGTGTCATGGCTGGCTTTTCAGTGACTTACAGCTATTTAGAGTAATGTGGTAATTGGAAGCGACATTGTAGATCTGTGTGTTTATTCTGGGTTGCCATGTTGTGGTTATAATGCAAAACTGAGAAATACTCAAAAAACATCAAATGCATGTGTCAAGTTAATTTCGCACTCCTTATGCCTCAGGCTGATTAGCACAAATTAAATCTCCCAGTAATAAACCCAAGATTTAGCAAGCAATATGGAAATGCCATATATGAATTCTGCTGATTGTGATTTTAAAAACCCAAGCTCTTTGAACAATTTGTAAATGTACAAAAACTCTTTTATTCCATATTTACTGAAAGTTTAAAAATAGGAGATAACTGAATATTGCAAGACTGTGATTTTTTCCCCTAACTTTACCACTGGAACTGTTTTATTTTTAATATATTATAAAAACTGGAAATAAAAAATGTATATTCCAAAGTAGCATAACTTTAATACAACATTTTAGCAAGCCATTTTAATAGGATTTCAAAACAGACCAACATATGTTTGGAATCATCATTAGATACTAGAAAATATGCAATGGCTTTATAGCCAAACAAATATGAACAGATAGAAACCAGTTTACTACAGCACCCTTACCACATTTTATAAGTATGTGCTTAAGCATCAGTTTGCTGGCAAATGGAATATTTTTGGACATAGACACAATTTTCAAAAAACAGTCTTTAGAGAAAGTCATATTTTTTTTCTTTTAAAAAATAAGAGATGGAAAGGAAATAAAGTACTTGATTATTAGCATTTGGGGAGGTGGATTATTGTTACTCTCCCTCTTCTTACAGATTTCCATATGGAACTGATTTTTCATGAGTTTGGAGCTAAGGAAGTAGATGGGACTAGAAAGTGGTTGCTGGTATAAGAAATGCCAGGTAAAAATATAGATACAGGACTGAAAGTAAATAAGAGGAAAGATGTTCAGGTTAGAATCTCAGAAAAGGAAAGATGTGGGAAAAGAAGAAATGAAGGAAAGCTGACAAGAAAATAGGAAAACAGAAAAAGTCTCAGAACAAGAGTGAATAATTTCATTTGCATTTGGGAGTTGAAAGGAAACTGAGAAAGGATTTTGAGGGAGGAGTAACACTGAACCTATTCATTTGGTGGCCCTATCTATAACTGCTTAAAAATGAAATTAATGGTAGGGGAAATAGTATTCATAAAAATATAGAAATGATCCATTTTAGTTTGTTTGTAAATGTACAATGACGGAAGAGGACTTGTTTCTATTCTTAAATCTTTTATTTATCCTCTGTACATTTTTAGATGGGCAATCAAAAAAAGTAAATTAGTAATACTGATTTTACTTCTTTAATGAAGGTAGTGGAGGGTCTTTGAGATCTTCAAGAGAAACTGAGTACATAGCTAATCATCGGTATTATTAAATAATATTTTATTAAAATTAGTTATGAAGCTCAAGGCAACCAAAACAAATGATATTAGAGTAGCAAACCTGATGATAAACAATTAAGAACTCCTTATGTATTTTTCAAAAAGCTGACATATTAAAATATTAAAAGCATAGACCTTGTCTAAGACTCCTATTTGAACACACAAGAAAATTATGTAAGCTTCACAATATGGTTCTTAACATTAATAATTTAATGATACTTAAAAATTATTTGTGTTATTTTGATTTTGATCCAAGAAATGGAAAAATTGTGCACATGGAGGGGTAACAGATTTACAAAATAGGAGTATTACTAGCAGTAATATTTTAAAACAGTAATATGGAAGCCATATTAATTAAGAGTTAAGAATATGGGTTTTAAGGTCAGATAGACCTTAGTTTAATTTCATATCAGTTCTGTCACTTATTAGCTATTTGATCTTTGGTAAATTATTTAACAACTCTCAGCTTGAATTTACTCATGTGCAAAATGGGGATATTAATACCAAATGAGGTTTGGAAAATTCTATAATAAAATATAAGGAAAGTACTTAATGCCACAAAAATAAGCAAAAAGAAACCAAAATAAATCATAATCATCAATGAATCATGTAACCCTCATTTAACTACAAAAGAAAACAAAACCTTTTATATAGTTATAATTTCAATGAAATGTAGACCCAAAGTCTTATTTCTTGGCACTAAAATCAGTAGGGGCTATGAGGAAACTACTGACCTAGTCTGAAAATAGTATGCTTCCCACTGGTAGTACCATAATAAAGATAATTACACACATATTAAAGAAACCATTTGTGTCAATATACTAATCTTTCCTCCTTCTCACTGTTGCAAGCCCCACCAAAGACTTCTCCGTAGAAAATATCAATTATGCATTTTCCTTATCTGTAACAATATTTGCTTTTTATTCTGTTTTCTACTTTAATTTGGCCCAGGAGTAAGGCAAACAATGAATTCTCCTTTTGACTATGAGTCTATTCCTATGGACAATATATAAAGAAAATAAATAAACATATAACAAGTAAATATGGCTTTATTAACTGGTATTTTGATGGAAGTTTTCTTTAAATTTTTTCTTACTCTACAAAGGATTAGAAAGGGAAAATAGCTAAATTCTTAGCTAAATGACAAAGTGAAAACTATCCCTCAGAGGTAATGACTGATGGGGAAATAAGACAAAAGGGATCAGCACAATGTAACTTACTTATCCCCTACTTCAAAAAGAAAGTCACCAAGTGAATAAAACTGTGGGCAAGTATTTATTTAGAGGAACAGATACTGGAAGTTTATAAATTAAAAAGTAAATAGTATTTTTTTAGCCATAGAGATTAATGAGCAAAAACATTGTGGGAAATGCTTTAATTTAACAAATGTTAACTCTTTATTTTTAATCAACATAAGATGTTATAGCCTTTTCCTCTTATTTCACAATCATAAGTGAAATAATACAAACATAAATAACTTGGAAAAGATCCACTGATTTTTCTCTAAGACATGAATGTTTCTGATCCAAAAATGCTAAGCCAAAGAGACAATTTTACTTAAAGTATATTTCCACCTTTTTCAAAATTCAGTTTTGTGCTGAAGTATTTAGGAAATAACTCCCCCAGCAATAATTTTCCAATGACAAACAGTAGAAAAATATAAAGAACAGATAAAGGCATTATCTAAATGTCAATTCAGACACTTATAGTTTAATAACAGAGAGCATAAAATAGCTCAGTTCTCCTCATTGAGCAACACTGCCAGAGTGAACTTTCTACAATTCCAATCCATGTCAATCTTCCATTTAAAACCATTAACTGTTCGTCCATTCCTATAGAATAAAGTAAATGTTCCTTAGCACAATTTAATTCTACCTCTGTATACGGTCTTATCTGATTCCACTGTTCCCATTCAACTCCCAGACTGTATGGCGCATTAATCTCAAATATCTTGTAGTTGCTTGCACATACCATGACTTTGGTATGTACCATGACATGACATCTGTTAATCCTTCTCTCTAAGATATCTCCTCCTTCCATCCACCCCCAATTAGCTCCATCCACCTGAAAAATATCCATCCTTTGGGACTCAGCTCAAGCGCCATCCTCTTTTCTAAGTTTTTGTATGACATTTCACCTTACAGTGTTCAGACCAACCAATCTCTTCCCGCTTCCCACCATAGTAATGTCATAACATATATACATTTCACTCATTCCTCATTCCACACTGTGCTTCTATTTCTATATTTGTCAGTCTTCCCCATTAGACCAAAAATTCTTTAAGAGCAGGGAATGTGACACTGTTCTCCTCACTACACTGCGATCTACTTCAGGGTAAAGACTTTGCTTTGTTTACTGTTGTATCTTTAGGTTGTAATAGTTACCAGCATGTAGTATGCACTCAATAAATACAAGAAGTACTTCAGTGAATAAATGGGATCATTGTATCCCCATTTCCTGGCAGAGTACCTCACCCAAATAGGCATATGATAAAAAGTTGCTGAATTGAACTTAACCTAAAAAAAAAAGAGGTTTGATTATTATTACTATGCATTTGATTTCCATCGATTGGAAAGAAAACAGAACTTCTTAGTGACTGTACATACACACCCTACCTGGGACACATGGGTAAATACTTTATGGATATATTCCCAATTCCTCATTTATTACTTTCATAAAGTTTCTATCTATATATATCAACAATGAAGTAATATGATAAGTCTTCATACCAGTCACAAATCAGACAAAACTAATGTGTATAGAGTCCCCTAAAGCAACTCACCCAGTACATGATGAGGGATTGAGGTGTATGATGAGAAGGAAGTTAGACTGCTGATCCTAATAGTTCTTTTCCAAAAGATTCTACTGTGCTATAAGAATTATCTCAATCACAATGTCATTAAAAAAAAAAGTTAAAATCTATTCAATTTCTTGTCTTGTTGCAGAGGACATGAAAGTTGTAGTTGTCCCTGAGAAGAAAGCAGAGAGTGCATTTTTTAATTCTACTTTATTTAGGAGGCTTATGTTATCAGCCTTTGTAGACTTAGCACTACAGCGGGCCCTGAGGAACTGCAGAGAAATAATACAAATCAGGGACAGATAAATTTTCCTTATGTTATGCCTATAGTCCACGTAAGTTTAGATCCCTTTAAAAAATGCTTGCTACTATGCCTGTATTGAAGGGTACAGTTCTCTACAAGTCAGGGGAGCAGGGACAAAGCAATTCCCACTGTGCATATAAATATTCTGAACTGAAAAATAAATATTAAAGAGAATAGTGACACAGATAGATTACAGTGCATGATAGAAATTATCTAGAACAATTTGAGAACTATATCCAAGCCCAGGATATAGGAAACAAAAGCAGTGAAAGTTATTAAAGTACCCTGCTTTTCATTTTCATTTTCACTAACAACCAGCTTTTAATCACAAACAATGTTGAGGGGTTTTCTTGTTTTTTTTATTCATTTGTCTGTTTTTGATGTGTGTGCATTTTTAAATAAAATTCCCCATTTCACTTGGGGAGAGATTAGCTAAAGTAGAGTGGCTGAGGTTGGCACCTAGCTTGGACCTTTTCTCTCCTCAGGTTTCCAAATCCTAAGAACAGGATAGAGTTACTGCGTTTCTCTGCACCTACTGAAGAAGTATTGTTCTTCAGCCACATAAGAACTTAAAAGTATTCACCATAGCCAATATATCATTTTCAAAATGGTTATGAAATATTCCATTATGGGATAACTTTTAAGTATATAGAAAAGTTTGATATTTCTTTTGAAAAATTTGGCGACTTTTAAAATATTTCCTTTCATAAATACAGTATAAAATGAATTATTCTGGATTATATTAAATTTGAATGATTGATTTGGTTGGAATTATTTTTCCTTCATTAATGAAAGAAAGAAGAGGAGAAAAGCTAGATATAAATATCATTGTCTAAATACTTAGTTGAGAATTAATTGGGCTGAGTAATAAATGCTAAATATTTTTTTAAAATTTTATTCAAATATGGCCCTGCATTTAGGCTTCTCAACTAGAGGGTCCAGCTGTGCCCTACCTTTACCAGGTCCCCATGGTTAACAACACAGCATGTGACTAAAACAAAGAAAATGAAGGCTCAAAAATAAATCTGTCTAAAATATCCCTACCTGAGCCTTTTCTTTCTATCCACTTTGTATGTTTCATTTCTCAAAAAAATCATAAATTGCTCATGTATCCTTTTTCTTTTCTCCATAAGGAGACTGTCGGGCCACTTTTTTTTCTCTTTCTATGTAAGGAACCAATTGAATTTTTAAGATTCTTCTGCTTTCACCATATCAAGAAACCATGATGTTAAACTACCAAGAAAAATGGTCAGTTTTGTTATATAGCAGTTAAGTGACAGACTGAGATTTAAAAAACAATGGGAATCACAGAAGAATACAATGTTTTTTCAGTTATTTAATAAATGAGCAAATGCCCTCTCATAAACTTTTTCCTTGCTTCACTGCACATGAACATTTCCTCCAGGGAATGGTCAGAGAAAGGAAAAGTAAAATTTATAAATATAAATGTAAATATAATTATAAATATCTAAATGTTTATGTTTATTGTTAATCATTGTGACACAATGATTGTTTAGGGAAAGAAACCTAAGGCTTCTGGCTACTCGATGTTGTGAATTACAGTGAATTTAAATAATCAATATCCTTTCTAACCCTGACTCTATCTCCAAACAAAATAAATGTTCAAGTATGTGTTTATTTATTTAGTGACTATGAATTAAGTACTTATGTTCCAAGTGCTATGCAAGTTTAGTAAGAATGCAACAATGAAAAACTATTTCTGCCTTCATGATGATCATTGTCTAGTGGAGGAAATAGAAGTGAATCACTGCTATATTTCAAACACCTAGCACAGGAAATTGTGGGTGTTCAGTATATTCTTGTGGGATAAATAAATCAGCAACTATAATATGTCATGTACTACAAGTCATTTGAATATATGAAGGTTTTTATTATATGGACTGTAAACACATACCGAGAATATTGACTATCTTATAATCATTACCTTTGAAATATAAGAAGAGCCTTTTTGAAGAGTTAGAAGGAGTTCTAATTTCCTTTTAGTTGTACTAACCTCTGACAATTGTACTTCTCCACCTTTTGTAAAGGGTCTTGAATGGAGGATACTTTACATGACTACATTTTGCTTCTTTAATACTTAGTACCTTTTTCATTATAGATTGAGAACAACTACAATTTAATGTTTAAAAAGAAAAGTCAAAACATAATTTCATGGGATTGGTTTAAACTTTTAAGAACTTCTTATTAAATGGTGCTAAGCATTATTCAGTAGCTCTCTTATGCTGAATAGCAATAATCATAGCTAGTTTTAACTGAACAATTATCATGTGCCAGCTTCTATGAAAACCATTTTATATGCATTTTTAATATCCCAACAACTCTGCAAGGTAGAGATTATTATTACCTTTCTCACACTGGGGAAAAGAGAAGCTAATTGAGTCAGTATATGGGATCATTGGGACTACAAAGCCCATGCTCCTTTCACAAATATCCCAAAAGAAAGAACTGATGGTGTTGTAACCAAAGCTTCCTGAATGTACTTTGAGATGCATTTTAAACAAAAAAAATTCTCAGCCATTTTCCACTTCCAATAGAATTATGTGGGGAAAACATGTAAGAACTCAGTTCATTAAATTTGTTTTTTGTTTTTTTTTTTAAAAGATTTATTTATCCCCCCCCTTGCTGCTTGTGTTTTACTGTGTCCATTTGCTGTGTGTTTCTTCCGTGTCTGCTTATCTCCCTCTTGCTGTGAGGTCCTGCTGCATCAGCCCACCGCGCCGCGCGGGCTGGCCTGCCCTCACAAGGAGGCCCCGGGAAGCGAACCCGGGGCCTCCCATATGGTAAACGGGAGCTCTATCCATTGAGCCACACCCGCTTCCCAGTTCATTAAATTTAAGCGAACTCTTTTCTTTTTAAATTCAGTTTATTTTATTTAATTATTTATGTAATTTCAAGAGGCTAAATAGAACATAAAAATAAAGTAGACATCTTCTGGTTTCTTTTAAGGTACATAAATGTTTTAACTTGAAAACAGGATTTTTTATCAGGTTAGTTATTCTTTAAAAAGTTGGAGCTATCCTATGTAATGAGTATTCTGCTCTAATTCTATTTACTTTTTTAATAGCTCATATGCAGTTTTAATTTTAGCTGATGAAAAAAAATAACACAGCATGATTTGGTTAATTGACACATTTTACTGGGATTTAGTTGTTTGTTTTTCCCCTACTGGTGTTTAAGAAAGAAATTTTTTGCACATTTCTCTCAATTATGTGGTTTATTTATACCATGACAAAAATCAGCTGTGAACATTCATATAAAGAACAGAATCAAAAATGTATTTCTCCATAAAGAATATATGAAAGTATTAATATTGATGATCTTGCAGCCTGCTATGCTCAAAATAACAAAATAAAATTCAGCAGGGATTATGGTCTCAGAACTTTTGCCCTTTGTTTTATTTTGAAAATAAGGTAGTAGGTTATCCCTGACTATTTATAATTCCTTTGCTAGCTATCATACATTCATATCCATATCTTTTATAAGTCTTCTAACAGAAAAACTGACAACTGGGAAAAGCAGTGTACAGTAAGGATTAGCAGAGACTAACACCAGACTGCTAGGGTACAAATCCCAGTTCTATCACTTAGGAGATGTGTGGTCTTGGTCAAGTTTTTAAACCTCTCTGTCCCAGTATACCCACCTGTAAAATAAGATGGATACTATTACAAAAAAAAAAAAAGTGGAAATTAAATGTGCTAATACTTGACAAATGCTTAACACAGTGTGGCACATAGGGAATCATTATTTAAAAAGGAAGGGAGGGAGGAAGGGAGGGGCATGGGTTACAAATTTGCAGCTTTTAGTTGTTGCTGTTTTTATCATCCATTCAAAAGGCTTTACAGTAAACAGATATTTCTGGGCAAAATAAGAGGGCTTTGTGTGTGTGTGTGTTTAATTCAGGTTACCTATTTATATTGAAATAAAAGGGAATCTACCAAACCTCTCTCAAAAGGAAGTGCTTAGGTACGCTCTTTACAGTTGTCACAATCTTCAGTTTACAGAATTGCTCACATACATTATTTCATTTTAAGCCAACTTAATTTTAAAGTTTTTTTTAGCTCATTTATTGACTTGTGACATCCAAAATTAGTTAAAATAAAAAATGTAGCAGCAACACAGATCATATTACATAAAAAATTCACCACCAGTGGCAAGTCATCCTCAAATTACTGTGTTTTTTCAAAGCATATGTGACTGAAAAATAATAAATTATGAAAAAGGGAACCAGGAAATAACAGTATCAATATAGAATATACTATCCTTTGCAAAAACTCAAAGACATCTCTCGAGTGTCAAAGGCATGTCCTTCAATATTTAACTTCTTCACTCTTTGTTCCCCATTTCAAGTTGAACAATACGTTAATTACCCGATGAAGCGTTATAATTACTCTAACAGCTCCACTCTTACTTATAATTACTGCATCAACACTTTCTTTTTCATATGCTTCAATCTATACCTATTACATTGTCATGATGAAGACACATTAACATTATAATACCGTATAATTAGCTGATGAGCAATTAAATTCTTCCACTGCTCTTGTTCCTCTTTGCCAAGAGGTTGCTTCCAAGCTCTATTATCTCCTCTTTCTCTTCAGTTTGCATTAGTGGTTCTTTTCCCCCATAAAACAAAGAGGCTTATAAACTGTATTCAAAGCATTTTGATTTCAAATTCAGAATGGATAAGTGCTTAAGTTGGTGATGGCTGAAGAAATAACTTGGTATTATAGGCAAGTTTAAAATTATTTTTATTTTTTCTACAATGAAGAATTACAAATCAGTGTAACACAATAAGATGCTGTGGGAGTATCCTTTCTAAATACTGATTATTTTTGTTTAAAATTTTAAATTTTCCATAATTTACAGTAAAATTGTTTAAACTATATTAGAATCTATCTGAACTTTCATCAATAATTTCAAAATACTATATACTAGGTTTTCATAGAACTTTTGAAGCTTTGGAGATTGCAAACATAAAATCACACTGTGCTGCCTATACAAGCAACCAGATGCTTCACTTTTTTTTGTTTTTTCTTTATGTTGCGTATCAAATGTGTGTGTGTGTGTCCCTCCTTTTGATTTGTCAGCTGGCATTTAATCTGAAAACCTTTTCCTTAAGTGCCCCTGATCTTTCTTCATGATTTTAACCATTGTCTTATGGTGTTTCCTGTAAAAAAAGAAAGAAAGAAAAAGAAAAAAAAGGATCTCTCTCCTGGTTAAAAACTTATTTTCAACCAAATAAACAGGAACTAACTATTGGTACATAATTTTAATGACTGAAATATTTGGTAGCCACATCGTTTAGCACTGTGATCACTTGCTGTGTTTATATTGCAAACTAGCTGAGTTGTTTAGTCCATATTTTATAAGAGAACTAAATCTCTTAGATAATTATTTTGGAGTAACATTACAAGCTGTGAAAGAAAAGTGGAATTCATTTTACAAGCAAGGCCTATTTCAATAAAATGACTTTTGTTATCTCAGTTTAGTTTCCTTAGCTATGATGCAAAGGAAAATGTATTGAGTGCTAACTCTAATATGCAGAAACTTGCCTGTTCATTGAGAGGAGCCAGATGGGCCTTGCTGACTTCAGAAAGCCACTTAGGACTATTAACATCAACACACTTAGAAAGTAATGAAAAACCAGTTACCTCTGACTTGACATAGGCGAATGACTTAGTTCTTGTTTAAGTGACAATTGCTTCAGCCATAATCCTTTGGTTTTCAAAGTCTTTAAACAGAACTCTACAATTTTAAACTGACAAAAACCCAACCCTCATGTTTTTGCATGGGTACACAGTTTATTTTGCCTTATATCAAGATCATCTTTCAACTCCTGACAAACTGTGTTAACACTGCCATTTATTTTTGAATTGAGTTTGGAAAATAAAGTTTATCTAAACATTAATGAATGAGAATCCCTATGTAGAGCAAAAGGTGTAGGCTATACTTTATATCAGCTATAACTTTATCAAATGACAGATATTAAAGTACAAAACGTATCAAAATGCAATGAAGATTAATACATGTCAGGATGTTAGACAGGGCTTAACTAAAATAACTTGAGACCCTCACTCCAAATTTAAATCATTAGTATATTATAGATAAGGATCTCATATTGATTTTAATTATTTATATACAGTTAAGATGCCTAATATTTTCAGCTCTAATAAATAGGGCTCCTACCAAATATGTGAAAAGCAAGAGTGTAGGAAAAAAGAGCTTGGCCCTTGAATCAGGACCCACTCTTCGACTTACTACCTGTGTGACCTTGAGCAAGTTATTTAATACTCCTAAACCTGCTTTGCAGCTGTAAAGTACAGCAGTAGCTATCTTGTAAGGTTGCTGCAAGGATAAAATGAGAAATTTAATGTAAAGCACTTAGCACAGTACCTAGCATAATGTGATCACTCAATGAATTTTATTATCATCATTCACTATTAATAGCTTAAAGGTTATTTTTCTTTCTGTTCTTTGAAAAACCATACAAAGTTCATAATCATCAGGTGCTATAATTTCTCATAAAACATTTGAGCTGGAAAATAACTTAATTTTTCTTTTAAGTCCAAGTGTCTTAAGTGCATTGTCTAGGGACATAAATTTAATTAGTACCCAAGCTAGTACTACACCGTTGTGTCCCCTACTCTCAGTAGTGCTTTTCCATTTTATCATTTTATTTAAGAGATATGTGAAATTTGCATAATTGGAGTATAGTCTTTAATGTGTGTATATATATGAAGTTTTAAGCATATACACAAATTACAGCATGAAAAAAATTGAATTTTATAATCATCCCTAGTCCACTTGCACTCTTGCCATTATTCAAGATATAAAATCTAGTTTATTTTATTCCATATCAGAAAACCACATTCCTACTGCTGTTTTTTTCTGCCCCCTTTCAGTTGAAGTATTGAGTTTTTGATAGTTTACTTAACACTTCCCCTCAAACAGATAATAACAGAAATACTATATTTCTTTTGCAAAGAATTTTTATATCTAATGGTTTCTGAAAAAATTCATTCCATACCCAGAATTACTGTTTTTATTTCACAATGAATTTTAACACCTACTGGCTTTCGAAAAATTCTATTCTACATTCCCTTGAAGAATAAAGTCAGAATGCCTAATCAAAAAATGTTAGTATTCAACACTTCAAAATAATACAATATTTATGGTTTATTAATGCTATCTGGAGGATCTTGTCCGCACATCCCATAAAAATGATACTTCTTATGGCTGAGGGAAGTCTCATATTCCAAAATCATAATAGAAAAAGAACCACAATTGACCCTGAGTGAAGCTGGGAAAGCTTTCCAACGCTTCTTTCTTCCCAATCCAAGCTGTTATCTGCTGTTTTGGTGGGAAGCTACAAAAATTAACACAAGCCTTCCAAAATGGTAGGAACTCAGGCATCAATATCTAGCAGCAATAGGGCCCTGGTCAAAGTTTCATTGATCCTTTGTCACCTTGTAACCAATCAGGTAATGAGTAACATAGTAGCCAGCAAAGGCTTAAAATGTTTTATTCTTACTATTGTTTGTCTTTTTAAATGAATTATTTATGTTATTTGAATCTCACTTTTTTTTCCCTAAGTTTGACTGCTGGGACTTGGAGTCTGACTTGGTCAAACATACTATATGAAAATGAAACATTTTTTAACTTCAGTACTGCATAATTGATAGCACTGTATGGTAGTCTGACTCTCAATTGTTTTCCATATCCCTTTCCCAAAAAGCATCTTCAGAAGATCCAAGCTCCCATTGAAAGTTTGGTCTCAGAGTTAAGTAAGAGTGGAAAATATCTGGAAATGAGACTGAAAAGTACCAACATTAAAGGTCAACAGGAGTTGAGGCTAATAGAGTAACATGAAGAGCTTCTTTTCCCCATTCTTATAGATAAGCCTCTACTGTGCTCAGGAATAGTTTTTAGAATCAAAATATTCTGCTGAAATAACCAAGAGTGACAATCCATTTTTAACATCAAAAGCAATTCTTGATGCTTCATTTACAAGTGACCAGTTGCTTGTCTCTGGCAGAGATGAGTATGTGAAGCTATATCACCAGCCACAGAGACAGAGGTATCAAGTTATTTTACTTTGTATCACCAGTAAACTCTGTGGAATGAATATCCTTGGACTGAGTAGTATTCAGGGATTTGCTGATCTCAGCTATCACAATTCTATCCACAGTTTGTCTCTGAAGATGAGAATTTGGATAAATGAATAAAGATGGGAAACCTAATCCACATTAACATTTTCCAGAAATGCAAAATGAAATAGAAAACCTGAGCAGGATGGTTTTGAATAGAGGTACAGAATGTCTAAAAATTGAGATACCTAATTTTATGAGACATGATGGAAAAAGCGAAAGGAAACAATCACAGTAGGTCAATACTGGAAGAGACCTTAAGGGGGCAAACTAACCTCTTCATTTTACAGATGAAGGAAATGAGTTCCAGAGAGGTGAAGGCCATTATTCAAGTTCACCATGCAATAAATAATAGCACAGCTGGGAGCTCAGTTTTCTAAGCCTGAAATATGCTTTTTCCCACAACACAACAACTGGTGAGGAAGTATTTTGCCTAACAGGTGCTTAATACTACCTGTCAATGTTGTAGATTTGTTTTTTATATTCCATTTACAATTAATATTCAATTCTACTATGAAGAAGGATTTTGTATACAAGCCATTGATTCTCACATTTTCCCATCAAATAGACTTTGTGCCCTTGCAAAGAGGAGTGGAATCCTACAACCAGGGTATTTGGGGGTCATGGCACAAATCAGCAGGTGTAATGGATAACTTTATTTGAGGAGTGGTATTTTATCTTTAAAAAGTCATGTAACATTGCCCATCTGTTTGCTTTATGTGAAAATAATGTTTTCCCCAAAAAGCTTAAGGTAAATTCGTGCTCTAGAAGATATACAAGATTTGCTTTGCATAAACTAGCAGGATTCTGCATATTCTCAGAGTTCATATACATGGTATATACCAATTATAAGTGATTCCCTATTCCCAATTTGGAAGCCTATTATAGAAAAGCACAAAGAGCTGAGTGCAAAAATAATCCATACAAAAGTGCTTTCTTTGGTTCTCAGATCCATGTTATGGCAATCCTTCTCCAAAACCAAACATAATTTTAAACAAAGAGGAAAATTACACAGAATTATAACTGCATATTGTATATGATTTCCTAACATAAAGTAGAAAATATTTTTTAATTTCCTATCTCCAACATCCTTTACACCTAAACAAAAGCCACCTACCTTTTTCAGCAGTGTTAATTCAAAAATGTATTAAAATATAAATCAATTTATAAAGACGAAATTAGATCGGTGGTTATGTAGGGCTGGGGAAGGACTGCTAAGGGGTATGGAGTTTTTATTTTTAGAGTAATGAAAATGTTTTAAAATTTTTTGCGGTGATAAATGCACAACATTGTAATTATACTAAAAAGCCACTGATTATATACTTTGGATGGATTGTATGGTATGTGTATGTATCTCAATAAAACTGCTAAATAAATAAATGTGCAAAAATAGTGAGAAATAGCAGCTATATACAGCAGGAGGATAGAGAGATTAAGAGGTGAGGAATTTTCTTGTTTGATTGTTTGTTTGCCTCTTTATTATTATTGAAATAATGAAAATGCTCTAATAATGGTTTAAGTGATAAATGCACAACTATGCAATTATACCAAATACCACTGTCTGTATATTTTGGATGAATTATATGCTTTGTTAATAGGTATCAATAAAATTGATTTGTTTAAAAAATGTATTTATTCTTAATACATGAGTATCAATTAATTAATCAAAACAAAATACCTCAGAAGTTCCAAATTTTATGCTTCGTCCCAGTAAATCTTCTAAAATGGATTTGGACAGGACAAAAGTATAAAATATATTTCACAAAAATTATAGGATTTTTCAAGAATGGAAAGGACCTTAACCTTCTTCCAATCCTGCCATCTACCTATGCTTGAAGATTCTCCACAATATTTATTTTTTAAACAAATATTTATTGGATTCTTGATATAAGATATAGTTCCTGTATTCCTGGAGTTTGGAATATAGGGATGCCATAGTAAATAATAATAATAAAAAGCAAATAAACAAAGTGATATAGTGAGACTGATATGTGTGAAAAGGGTTACATTTTGGGGGGTACTCATGAGAGGTTCCCTGAGAGATGATATCTCAGCTGAGCCCTAAATTTATGAATTTCAGGAAGACAAAATAGCTATTACAAAGGCCCCATTGAGGAAGAGCAAGAATGTCACCCATGTAGCTGAAGCAGAATGGTTATGGACAGTGACATGGTGTCAAAGAGACGGGCAGAACTAAATCAAGCAGGATTTTATTATTTTTCAAAAGAGTAGAGAATTTGGATTTTTCTTTAAGTACAATGGGATCACTGGTGTACTTAAGTATACTTTGTGGATTAATGACACCATGTAATTTATTTGAATTTTTAAAATCATACTAGTTGTTGCATTAAGTGAGGAGTGTAGGGGTTGGGGCTGGAAACAGGAGGCTACAGCAGGAGCTCATGTAGTCATACTAGGCTGCTGATAGTACAGATGGAGACAATTAAATGCATTTGGGGTATGTTTTGGAGGAAAAATTGAGACTGGTTGATAGTCTAGTGGTGGGTGAGGGAAAGAGGGAACTCAAATATAACCTCTAGAAATGTGGCTTAAGCAACTTATTGAGAGGTTGATACTGTCATTATCTGAGATGGAGGAGACTAGGAATAACCCATTAGTGCTGGAAGGAGAGTGTATTAGTCAGCCAAAGGGGTGCTGATGCAAAATAACAGAAATCTGTCGGTTTTTAGAAAGGGTATTTATTAGGGATAGAAGCTTACAGTCACAAGGCCATAAAAGAGTAAGTTACTTTCGTCACCAAAGTCTGTTGCCACATGTTGGAGCAAGATGGCTGCCAGTTTCTGTGAGTGTTCAGCTTTCCTCTCACTCCTAAAGTTCCGTGGTCCCAGTTTCTTCCTATCTCTGCTGTAGGCTGGAGGTCTGGTCTCTCTCCCCTGAGCTCATTTCTTCCCGGGCTCAGCTGCAGCTGTAGGCTATTAAACTCATCTCTGTTCCTGGGGCCTCTGCTGTGTCTAATGAGCTGTCCTGTGTATCTACTTCTGTGTTCTCCTTCTCCGTGTATTTTATCTGTTTTATCCCCAAGGGAGCTGGGACTCCATGCTGAGCCACACTTTATTGACATGGTTGGATCAGAGCCCTAATCTTAACATAATTTTATCAGACGTCTCAGCTGAATCTAATACAATCAAAGGGTTATCACGCCAGAGAAACCGAATAGTTTACAAACATAATCTATATTTCTTTTTGGAATTCATAAATAATATCAAACTGCTACAGAAGGAGTTAAGAATTTTGTTTTGACTATATAAATTTTGAGATCCATATACTATATCAAAGTGAGGATGTTGTATGGGCATCCTTACTTTGAACATTTAAATGTGTAGTTATGCAGTGGAGGATGACAGGGCTGGAAAATATTGGGAATCTTGGGTACATACATATTCAAAATCATGAGACTGGATGACATCATCTAAGGTGAATATGCTGATAGAAAATAAATATATCACTGAAGCACTTCAATATTTAGGAAAAAGGCAGAGGAAAAGAATACAGAAAATGAGATTTAGACTCTTTATTTACTTCATATTTACTTGGAAAATATGTTTTAAATATGTTATTGTCAAAAGTGGAGAACACTTTTATATATCTCTTCCATGTATATAAAAACATATATTTATACATAAGCAGTCAATGAATATTTGTATATATGTGTGCATGTGTGTGTGGATGTATAGATATCACATAACAATTCACATACATATTATTTGGACAAAATACACTCACACATATTTGTAAACACCCATAGACAAAAGACAAACCATTTCAAGTTGACTATTAGATAACCATGTTCTTTGAGACTTTCTGCCAATATCACCACCAGAGATTTTCACCAGACACTTTATGCCAAGTAGCTCTACAGTCTCCTGCCATCTCACTGGATCCTCTCTCCATCTCTCTATTCCCACTATCCCTTTCTGCCTATCCTCTCCATAACCATCCTCACCCTTGTACCTCTTGAAAATTATACCCTTTTGACTCAGCCCTCTCTAAACCTGGGATGAAGAAACTTTAATTTATCAGGTGGACTGGCCTAGGTATTAAAGGATGAAAAATATGCTAGGATATAATCAGCTTATGGAGTAAAGAGACTTGGTTTGATCAGAGACTTCTATTACACATTCAGAGAGGCTTTCGGGAAATCCAACAGAAGAGTAATTACCTGGAGAGTTCTATTTTTCCATCAGTTAGAATTTCATTCAATCCATTAATACAACAGCTATGCAGGTACTCTATTCTGATTATTTAAATATGAATACTGCTTGCATGGGTGATTTTGCTTCAACTTTTAAGACGGAATGGTATGGAACAGGACCTCTCCTTTCCACAATTGTACTGAATTAAATACATTTTTTTTCCATTAGAATCCTTCATTGTTATATTATTTTATACAATTAACTTTTATGATTGTGAAATATTCATTACTTCCTTAACTTTGTAAGTTTAACTGTGAGAAGGAAAATGAAAGTAGTTTTAATAAAGTATTTCAATATGTATAGCTCCTAATATAAGTAAACAGCATGATAATACAGGATTCCCAATATACCTGCATTTTCACAAGATAGACAAAAGTAATATGAACACAAACTTCTGACTTCACAGGGAATGTTTTTAATTTTGTGTGTGTGTGTATGCATGCATTCTCCAGTAAAATGCACAATATAGAAATATATCCTCCATTTGCATTAAAAGCAACCACACATTATATAATACATGTATATATTACATATACATATATTATATGTAATATATATTACATATATATTACATATAATAGTGTATATATTAATTCCAATTCCAGTTCTATATGTAATATTAGATTATTTTATTATGGTACCAAGGTTCAGGTACATTGGGAATCCTTTATTATTTTACCCCTCCCCTAGCTTTTTAGTTTACTTTTATTGGAGAAATTGTACATGTTCAGAAATATCACGCATAAAATACAGTTATACAGTTCCCATATAACCCTTCACACAGTTTTCCCTATTAGTAACACTTCCCACTTTTGTGGTACCTTTGTTACAACTCATGAAACAATATTATTATAATTGTACTATTAACTGTAGTTCATAGTTTACATTAGGGTTCACTGTGACATACAGTCCTATGTTGTTTCTTATTTTATTCTTGTAACACGTATATACCCTAAAATTTTCCTTTTTAACCACATTCAAATTTTTAATTCAGTGCTGTTAGTTACATTCACAGTGTTACACTACCATCACTACCATCTATTACCAAACTCTTCAGTGCCCCAAACAGAAATTCTGTACCAATTAAGCATTAACTCCCCATTCCTGACTCTTACCCAGGCTCCTGGTAATCTGTATTACAGTTTCTGACTCTTAAGAAATAATTAGAAAAAGCAAATTCATATCACTGAGATCAAACAATATTTTTCTTTTTTGCATCTAGCCTATTTAACTCAACACAATGCCTGTAAGGTTCATCCACACGTCATCACTTATATCAGACCTTCTTTTCTTTTTTTTTTCTTCAGGGCTCAGCTCCCAAGCCAAATGGCCTGTGTTCAGATACCTGCTCTGGAACTCACAGGTTCTGTGACCACTGACAAAGTCACTGTGTATGCTTTGATCCAGTTACCCGAATAGAAAGACAGTATAATAATAAAACTATCTAATAGGGGTTGTTATGAGAATCAAACAAATGCATATTAATGAAGTGTTAAGAACAGTGCTACGGTGGGGTGGATGTGGCTCAAATGGTTGGGCATCTGTCTCCCATATGGAGGGACCTGGGTTTGATCCCCGGGACCTCCTGGTAAAAAGAAAAAAAAGAAAAATATAGAAGACACACAGGCCACCAGGCACTGCAAACAGGTGCGCCGCCAGGACCCACAGAGCCACGCAGCAAGATGATGACGTAACAGGAGAGTGACACAAGGGAACGCCAAGATGAGACGTGCCGAAAAACCAGGAACTAAGGTGGCGCAGGCAGTAGGAAGCTTCTCTCCCACATTGGACATTCCCAGGATCGAATATCGGTGAAGACAGGAGGAAAAGGATAAGAAGTGAGGGCAGGAAACAGATACAGAGAATTGCCCAGTGAATGGACACACACACACACACAAAACAGCAAAAATGGGGGGCAGTAAAAATGGATAAAGGTAAATAAATAAATAAATTAATTAATTAATTAAAAAGAATCCTGCTGGGCACATAGTGAGCATGATATAAATGAGTAAATTTATTATCATTCTTTGTAGTGATAATAACCCTCGAAACAAGGAAACCTAGCATCACCAAGGAAAAATATAAATAAATTTCTTACATAATGGATTGTTGGGCAGTCATTAAAATTATGGCTCAAAACTATATTGAGCAACTTAACAGGATTTCAGTGAAGTAATATTGATGGAAAATATTGAGATTCTTAATTATGTGTTTAGGATGATTTCATAATGTTAAAATACTGCTAAATTTTCCTGTACACATATATTTCTAGTTATGAGTATGTACATGTATGTATGTATGTGTGTGTGTATATGTATGTGTAGTAATGAGAAAAATATGGAGAGGAACATATGTTATATGCTTGGGTTACCCAAGTATGTATTGCTACATGGTTTACAACCACCATATCATTTGCTAATGATTCTGTAATTTAGTCTGGGATCAGAAGAGGGGTTCATCTAGACTTGGGTTTAACTGTGGGTAAGCCAGGCAGCTCTACTTCTGGGGATGCCAGCTGTCAGTAATGCCTCAGGTCTCCTCTATGTGGTCTCTCATCCTCCACCAACCTTCCTGGCCTTGTTATCATGGTGGAGGCAGCAAGTATGCCAGAACTCTTGAGGCCAAGGTCTGGAATTGGCACATCATCACTTTCATTGCATTCTCTTCACCAAAACAGTTCTTAAGACTAGAATAGGATAAAGGGGTGAGGAAATACAACCCAGATTTCAAAGGAAAGGACATAAACACATGGAAGGGTGAAAAATGTAGCCAGTTTATCTAATTTGTTGGCATATAGCTATTTATAATTATTTTAATTCCTGTGGGGTCAGTATAATGCCTCCCCCTTTTATTTCTTATTTCAGTTATTTGCATTCTCTCTCCATTTTCCTTTGTTAGTCTAGCTAAAACTTTGTTGATTTTATTGATCTTTTCAAAGAACCAACTTTGGTTTCACTAATTCCCTCCATTGTTTTTATATATATATATATATATATATATATATACATTTACATATATATATATATTTAAGGAGGTACTGAGGATTGAACCCTGGACTTCATATATGCAAAGCAGGTACTCAAACACTGAGCTACACCCACTCTACCCTCCATTGTTTTTGATTCTCTACTTCATTTATTTCCCCTCTAATCTTGTTTTTTCCTTCCTTCTGCTCACTTTCGGTTTTATTTGCTCCTTTTTTTAGATCCTCCAGTGGTTAGGTCTCTGATTTGAAAACTTTCTTCATTTTTAATATAAGCATTTATAGATGTAAATTTCTCTCTCAGCCCTGCCTTTGCAGCATCCCATAAGTTTTGGTATGTTGTGTTTTCATTTTCATTTGCCTCCAGATAATTCCTAGTTTCCCTTGTGATTTCTTCTTTGACCCTTTTGTTGTTTAAGAGTGCACTGTTTAATTTCCACATACTTGTGAAATTTCTTTCTATTTCTGTTATTGATTTCTAGCTTCATTCCATGGTGGTCAAAGAACACACATTGTATTAGTTCAATATTTTTAAATTTATTGAGATGTGTTTTTTTGGCCTAAAATATGGGCTATTCTGAAGAATGGACCATGTGCACTAGAGAAGAATGTGTATTCTGCTACTGTTGGGTGAAGGGTTCTATATTTCTGTACCTACTCAGCTAGCAAATTTTGTCAGTCTATCCTTAGTTTAAGAAATTTCTTAATAATTGATTTTGTGTAGTGTAAGGTCATATGTCATCATGCTTGTAAGAAAAATAGATAATTTTATTCTCTGTATAAATCCTTAGCTGTGTAAAACTTAGCTTGGAAGCAAAAATCATAGAAACAAATGCAGGAAGGATGTCTTGCCATCCTCAAAACTCAGCAGTTTTCTGTTCTCCAGTAGTGAGCACACTATTTGTTCTGCTGCTATTGTCATGAAATATAATGACAGTGAAAATCACCAAAAAATGTCCCCTATCCAGCCCCATCATTGCCTTTTAAGTTTTGCAGACCGTATGCGTGACTGTGTCTCATGGTATTGCTGCAAATGTAGTGTATGCTAGCTCCATGGAGCCTTCCTGCACTTCTTTCAGAATATGTTTTTCTCCCTCTCCATTAGATGTATTGTGGTATTCTCATCTCAAGGCTTTGAAATCTCCCCTTTGCACTCAGATTAGTTTTCATGTCTCTTTCCTCTTTTTCCCTTTTCCCTCTTAATAGATCTTATTCCTTAACACAGAACTGTAGGTACTTGCATTCATTTTGTTTCTTACTATTATTGTTTCATTTGCCCCCTCCCTTTGACAGAACAATGGTCATACTTCAGGACTTTTAAAAATATTTTGGCTTATTCTGTTATTTATATAAAATAATTTATCAAAAGGATACTAATAAAAGTCCAGTCTGTCTTGAAACTTGTTTACCTTGAAATTATTAGATTAATATTTGAAATATTGAAGCACAAACATGTATCATTTCTGTACTGTTTGTACTAAAGCATTCAAGTCTAATAAATAGATAAATCAATGTTCATTAAGATACAATAATCTTTGATTCTTTTTAATATATCAAAAAGAGGTTTATGGAAAAAAAATCTTTACAAACTTGTCAAAATAAATAATAAAATAAACATGGCAAAATTAAATGAGGAAAAAAAGTCCAGAAAACAGAAAGTGGTTAATTATAATACAGTAATTATGAGAAATATTAAAATGACACTGGAATCCAAATCAAGCAGAAGAATGTATTATTACAGCTGTTTGGCTAGATCATTATGGAAATTTACTGAGCAAATAGCTTATATCTATAAGCAATCTGTATTAGAAGAAATTCATTACATCATATAAGATCTTTGACTCCAACTTGGCTTTGTGGACAAATCAAGGTATCCTATAACCTATCTAGACACAAGGGATTTAAAAGTAAACCATATTATTCCTACTTTTTTGTGCCCAAATACACTAGCCTATTGCTATAATTTAAAACTCAAGTAACCCAAAAAGAGTGTGTGCTTATAATTATGTCTTTTTAAATACAAGAAATAAGTATTTGTCTCATTTACCTCCAAAGTGTAAGTGTAGGTGAGGATTGAAGTCTTGTGAAGCAAGAGCTATCTAACAAGGGAAGTTCTCAGTAACAAACAGATGAAACAAATTCAAATTATAGGACAAAGTATTGTCATTTTGGTATACTATGGAGTAGACAGCCTGTGGACACTTTGGATGAATTCACTAGAATTATCAATTTATTAAATAAGATTTAGAAATTATTCTCATGTTCTTAAAACTTTTTATGTTTCATAATGAATGTTTATATACTATATTCTTTATGAAAGAAGGAAAACAGCCTACTCAGAATTTATGACCAAATATCTGCATCTGGATTTGTAAGATGAAGTGGTAAGTAAGGATAATATTTGATCACCAACCATATTCCCCCGTTTTGCGCATACATGTAGATAGAGTACATATGAATAACAGTCCAAAATACAGAAAGTTCATGTTAAATTTAAAATGATTCATGGGGAATTGGTCTATTTAAAACACAGATATGAATTACTTTGGCCCTCAGCATATATGCCAGAAAGTTATAGTAGGAAAAGAGGGGAAATTAAATTTTTAAAATTATTTATTGGATTAACATGTATACCACAATTGGGTAGGGGGAGAAGGGAAGAAAAAGCCTAATTGAGGAGAAGAGTGAGACAAGAGCAAAGCATATCCTAAAGAGGAGAGGACCTTAAACTTCTATCACAAATCAAACTTCCTGATTCACTATATGGTCCATAGAACAGGCAGAAATAGATTTACCGTGAGGCTAAATAAAACTTTAGGGTCCCTAACTTGTACAGGTCTCTTCCAAGGCCCTGAACCCAATTTCCTTTTCTTATTTAGAGAAGTTGTAGATTTAGAGTTGAATCATGCATAAAATACAGGATTCTCATACACTTCCCCACCACCAACACTTTGCATTGGAATGGAGCATTTGTTACAATTTCTGATAACAGTTTTGTTTTGTTTTTATAATTATACTATTAATTAAAGTCCATGGTTTAACTTAGGGTTTAATGTTTGGGTGATGTAGTTCCATGGATTTTTAAAACATTTTATAGTGTTACCATGTATACAATCTCCCATTTCCCCTTTTAATCATATTCAAATACATATTTCAGTGCTGTGAATTGTGTTCACAGGGGGGTGCATCCACCACCACCATCCATTACCAAAACATTTCCACCATTCTAAATAGGAACCCTGCACATTTTAAGCCTTAATATCCCATTCCCTATCCCCACTCATCCCCCAGAAACCCATATTCTAGATTCTGACTCTATGAGTTTGCATATTCTACTTGTTTCAAATCAGTGAGATCATATAATATTTTTCCTTTTGTGTCTGGCTTATTTCACTCAAAATGATGTCTTCAAAGTTCCTGAACCCAATTTTATATTACAATTTTGTATTCTTGTTAATATAGTACCCCGCCACCTCCAAACCATATAGGCCTTAAGGCTATTAAAGTGTTCTATGATGAATGCCAATCTCAACATAAAGTACTTGGGAAGAATCATGATAGATTACACTATATAGCAAGAAGGTGTGCCATATTTTGCTGCTTTCCTGGATTAAAGATGCAAAGCTCTAGAGACAGAATTTTTAGGGGAGCAATTTTAAATTCAGCAACATAAAACTTTTATTGAGCATCTATTTTATGCAAAGCACTAGGCTGAAACTTACAGAAAGATACAAAGACAAACTAAGACATGGCCCTTGCCTTAATTCAATCATACAGATGATGCAATACCAATAATTGATCCTTTACTGCAGTAGATTCCCTGAATAAAAATAACTTGTTTTACATGTTGTATATTAAAGAGCAACAGTATTTTAAAAGGAAAACAAATGATAATCAGGAGTCAATTAACCACATATTCAGCAGTCACATTCCACTTCATCTAGGAATATAGAACCTAGGGCAGTGAAAATGACTCCTAGACAACAGTACCATAGGATACATTATCCTGTCTTCAATATTCTTCACAAACTATAGACTAAAATCCATTGTCTTTAATTTAGTATTTAAAAACTCTTTACATGCTTACCTCAACTTTCTGTGAAAACATCTACTTTCTCTCTATATAACCTCTCTGACCAGCAGCTAACTCTCCTTTTCTCTAACTATCCAAATGATACTTATTTTAAAGATTAAGTCAAGGACTACAATTTCTTCAAAGTCTCCATTGATAAATTCAGCCCATAATATACTTTCTCATTACTGCTATTTTTAGCAGATAATTCCGAGAGAAAAGGGAAAGAACCATTGCATCTCTGAATTTTCTAGATACTGAAGCTTATTCTTTTATGATCCTATTGTGATAGGTAGAATTTTAATATGTCCCCCAAAGTCCCTGCCCCCAATATATCTGCCCTGAATAATCCCCTCTCCTTGAGTTTGAGCAGGACTTGAATATGAGATTTTACTTTGTGACTACATTATTTCATATCACAGAAGGGACTTTATTCCCGTTTTCTTGAAGCAAATATGAATATGTGAACTGTCTATGGAGGGACCATGTGGCAACAACTTGAAGGTGGTTTCCGAAGGTGAAAGCAGTCCCCAGCAAACAGCCAGTAAGGAAACAAGGACGTCATAAGGAATTGAATTCTGCCAACAACCCATGATCTTGGAAGAGATCCCAGAGCCTGTGATGAAACCACAATTCTGACAGGCATTTTGATTTCTTTTGAAAGAGTCCAAGTGTTTGCTCTTAGCCAACATTCCCCCAAATCTACAGGCATACTTAAAAAGAGTGCCTACACCTCCTTGTACTCAAGACCTTGACCAGAAGACCCAATTAAACTGTAGCCAGCCTCTGACCTATAGAAATTGTGAGATAATAAATTTGTGTTGTTTTAAGTCAAGTTTGTAGTAATTTGTTATGTAGCAATAGAAAACTAATATACCCAGTTTTAATTTTTGAGTAGAAATCTCTCTGAATTTCTACTCATTCTTAAACACAGATTATGACCATAACAACAATACCTCTATTAATCTCAAGTTACCTTTGGGAATGGCAAACATCTGATATGTAATATCTTTCAGGACTACTGATGTTTCTACAATTTTTTGCTTGTTAAAAAAAAAAAAAAGGACCTATATAGAGGTGATTTTGATTTTTTTTTCAAATAAAAATTTTTGTAGCTCTGTTTCCACTATCATTTGTTGTTATTGTTGCAATTTGTATGCATGCCTGATTATATATTTGTATGTTCTAATCTTTTATGAGTTGAAGACTGGAGTATAATGCTTATTTGTATTGTGTCTACAATGAGAATAAGTTGTGAGCTAGAGCATGACAATGTTTAATCTTAAGTAGTTAAACAGACTTACTTTTTTTTTTCTGTGTTCCTCTCAGTATTTGAATTTGCCAGAAAAATGATATATGTTTACATAAAGAGATCATATCTATAAGATCACCAATTCATTGTTGATATTTTAGGTCATTTCTTTAAAAACTGTGGTTGCCTGTTCTCTCTACAGAATGCACCTAGCTAGGCAAAATGGCTGAATACAAGGTAGCATCTTTGCACTCAAATGTTCTTGCTGTCTAGTGAGTCAAAGAAACATGCACGGGCTTTGTTCAAAACTCTTCAACCTCAGTTTGTGCAAAACTATTCCATCTCAGTTTGCAAATTAGAATCCTGGGATATGCTATGTACTACTTTTCAAGTCTACATTATAATATGATCTCACTAATCCATATTAAGAGAGCATGTGTTTCACTTTGTTTTTCCAGTAGTGGCAATTTAGGCAAAGGGTTCAGAAGCTTGCAGATAAGAACTGTGAAAAATACAATACTGGGAGGGAGCGAGGGATAAAAGATTAGCTAAGGTCACCTTTTGAAAAAAAAATGGTGAGGTTCTTGATAAACCATTACTTCCAAGTATCAAGTTTTTAAGTATTAATTCTCTAAAATGTATTATTCATGCTTTTATTTGTATTTTTGTAGTCATGTTTGTTCTCTGCATTTTCTGGACCAAGGCAGGGTACATCTAACTGAATAACTCCATGACTATCTCAAGTTTTCATATCTGAACATTTCCTGGCACAAAGTTTAGATTTAGAGACTGTGGAGACTTCTATATTTGTAACCTCTTTCTGCAATGAAACACATTATTACACATAACTAATGCAATAACTTGATTATTTTAGGTTTCTTTGTATACTAGACAAAGTTCATTTCCTGATTTGACTCTACCCTAACCACCAACCCCCATCTGGCCCTTAAATGATCTCTTACAACACTGGGTAGAATATAATTTTTTAAAATAAAATTAATGTAGAGTATCTTAAAAGGCATTAACACTGCTGTTTTGATATTATTTCTGGAGTAAACAATTGAGTGGGCGCTAATCCCATGAAGTTTCCCAGTAATATTAAGTATTACTCCCTTAATGATCTAGACTATTATGTAAAAGAAATAGATTGCACTCAAGATTAGGATGGTTAGGAGAACTGTAGTTTCCTCATTTACTTTTAGCCTATTTGTTTTCTTTAACTTTTTTATAATTAAGAATTCCATATTTGTTTTCTGTCGCTTTAAACATGAAAACCTTAAATAGTACAGGCAAAAGTAAACATTACTATCACTACCAACCCCCCTGCAGATTATGGGTATTTCTGCTTTAACAACTAAAGAAGGAAAATGTGCAAGCTTCCATAATAGACAATCAGAAAATGTAAAAGAGCACTCTTTTTGTAGCAAAGCAAAACTGTAAGCTGGAATAGCAATCAGTCCCTCAGGGAACAAAGGCACTGCCAAAAAGAGTCCAAGTGTTTGCTCTTAGCCAACATTCCCCCAAATCTACAGGCATATTTAAAAAGAGTGCCTACACCTCCTATTCAGAAATTAAAAAGAGGTCTTCTAAACTTTGAAAGGTGATATTTGGGTTGTGTCAGAGCCTGATACTTTATTTCTTTCTTCTAGTTCTGATTTGACACTGATGAACAAGTCATTTTATTTCTATGTGCTTTAAGTATTGCACATACAAAATAGCTTAAGATATAAAGATTAAAAGTAAGACATGAGGGCAAATTGTTATCAACTAAAGAGAGGCTTTATTTAAATAGCATGAATTCATGTAGTATCCATTAAACTTTTATTTTTAAGGCTTCCAAATAGACATTTGAAGAATATTTGCAATAATTTTCTTAATACACACAAAACTGATGTTATGTTTGCCTTATACACGATATCATTCCTATAGTAGCTAAAATGTGAAAACTACCAAATTCTTTTATTGGCAACCAAAATAATCATGGAAGCAAAATGGTTAAGATATTATACCCAACTTAAAGAAAATCTAAAAACAAAACAACCTCATCTTAAACTATAATGTTTTCACGGTCCCCTCACTTCTTCCTTAAAGTTTTCCCCATGGCCTTTTATTTTCTTTCACTCATCATGTCCTCTTTATTTGCAAGGTTAAATTTTACTGCATTCTAAATTTGATTTGCATTTTAAATATTGTTACTAATTATGGTTATTATAATATCATTCATGTATTACATGTTTAATAATTACCCAAATACAATAATTTTGAAGTACTGAAAAACAATCAGTTAAAATAATTTAACTCGAGAGTCAGGATTCAAATTCTTACCTTAACACTTACAAAATCTGTGGCCTCACATTTCTTATGTATGAAACAGTAAAATACCTAACAGGATTGTGGTGAATGTCTAAAAGTTACTACAAACTTAGCTTTTCTAAAACTGTACACATTATTTCCTGCACAAAATGTGTTACTTCTCCAAAATTTCAATTTTATTAAGTAGAAAAATCATTTATATAGTTTCCAAACAAGAATCCAGAGATCATTAATTCCCCCCATTGGTCCAATTTAAACATCCAGTCCTCCAGGTCTGGGAATGGTCCTGCTCCATAAAGCCTTAGAAATTTCAATTTTCCCCATCCCCACTGCCACTTCCCTAGTTCAGGCCACACTTCCGCCCCCCCCCCCCCAAAAAAAAAACTGTTC
>JAQZBX010012719.1:0-31601 GCA_029593785.1 Cabassous unicinctus | reverse complement strand
CCAATTGCTTTTTTTTTGCAGACACTAAACTTTTATTAAACATCAAACCAGTATTAATCTAAAACTAAAAATTATTATAAAACAAATAGGAAAAAGTACTTTTAATTTATATCAAATCATTTTTAAAAGGAGGAAGACCTTAAACCTTCATATTGGTTTTTGTGTGTTAATAACCATTAAATAAAAATTTAATAAGAATGAATACTAAATTTTAATTTCAAAGATATTCTAATTCAGCAAAATATTTCTTGTATAAATTGAAATTTGCAATCACAAACAAAAATATTATGCCTTTCAATTTGCACTGTTTCACTGTTTTGTTTGCTTGCTTGTTTGGGGAGATGATTCCTATCTGCTATTATTTTCTTTTTAATATATTTTTTATTTTTTCTAAAAGATACTTAGATTGCATAGAATGTTACATAAAAAGTATAAGGGATTCCCATATGCCCTGCTCCTCACATCTCCCACTTTTCCCACATTAGCAACTTCTTTCATTAGTGTGGCATATTTATTGCAATTGATGAAATTCTGGAGTATTGCCACTAAGGATGGATTATAGGTTACATTGGAGTTTACATTCCCACTCAATTCTGTAGGTTATGGCAGGATATGTAATGGCCTGTTTCTGTCATTGCAATTTCATTCAGGACAATACCAAGTCCCAAAATGACCCCATATTACACCTCTTTTTCCCTCTCCCTGCCTTCATCACCTCCAGTAACCACTGTCTCCACATCAATGATATAGTTTTTTCCATTGCTAGAATCACAATAAGTTTATAGAAGAATACCAGCAAGTTCATTCTAGTCCAAATTCTTGGAATGGTGGTTGCCCATCCTTTCCTCCTTTTTAGTTGTCCTGGGTGAGTCCAGTGAATTGGAGAGAAGGTTTTTCAACTCTGCTGAGGCTCAGGATCCAGCTGGCACAAAGAAGACCCAAGATTTTGGGCACCCACCTACCAACTGCAGCACCATCTATCAGTTCAAATAGAAGGGACAGAAGAGGATGTGTAGAGAGTCACAACTAAATCCAACTCTGTCTCACTCTGCAGTACAAACACCAAAGTAGGGCCCACTGGGAAGGCACCAAACTCTGGAGCTATCTGCTATGACCATAGGACCTGGCTGTCTCCAGAGCCCTCAGGAGATGCTCTATTTGGGATAGTATCTACTTTGGCAGTCTATGTGATCCTACTGAGATATGCATAAGCATTACCTCTGGGATGACCTCCCAACTCACTTTGAAGTCTCTTAGCCATATAAACTCATTGGTCTTTACATTTTACCACTTTTACTCAAGGTCTTTTTCCAGTTGTATTGCTAGTTGGTGCTTGGTAATAATCCCTTGGTGCCAGGGATGCTTATCCCTGGGAGTCATGTCCCATGCTGGGGGGAAGGTAATGCATTTATATGCTGAGCTTAGCTTAGAGAGAGGCCACATTTGAGCAACACTGAGGCTTTCAGGAGGTAAATCTTAGACACTACTACACTATGCTAAGTTGCTATTTCAAAAGCAAAGGCACATGAGCATAATCATCAATATCAAGGGCCAATAAATAGACCATCCTTCTTCAGCAGTCATGGCCCCTGTACTCAGGAGATTGTTGCTATTCTGTTAGAGAATGTGACAGAGCTACCCAGGATGGGAATTCAATAAGCTTTCAGTTATTGTGTGAATCTCTATGGATTGTGACAATGCCCAATAAACATTTGTACACATTTATGTACATTATATATGTACACCCAGGTGAACTTCCTCCCATATATGCCCCATCACTGACACCCCACACCAATGATTCCCCCCTGCCACAGTTGTAACCCTTCTGTGGTCCAAAACTTCTTCAAAAATGAAGCCAAGAATATCACCAAATACAATTAATAGGAAAATGAAATAATAATGATAGGTGTAAACATACAAAATAAAATACATAATTTAGAAAAACTAAAACTAAATTAAAATTTTAAAAATTGGAATATTAAAAAAATGAAAAATATTAAAATAAAATGTTGATGTTTTGCCTTTCATTGTTATAATATCTGTTGTCTTGTATGCACAGTGCCATTTTCTCCCATTTCTTCCCCAGGGTCTTATTTTTCTTTTATTTTGTCTTCAAAGGAGTTTTAGGTCACAGTAAAGTCACATACAGAATATAGGTGACTCCCATATATCCAACATCTTGCTTCTTCTCTCCCTTCCCATATTAATAACTTTTATATATGGTGATGGTACATTTGTTACAACTGATGTATAAAAATTGAAATATAGCTACTAACCATGGTCCATGTTTTACATTATGGCTTACATTTCAGACCATACACTTTTATAAATTTTTGCTGAAAGTTAACATGGCCTGTATACAACAATCCAAGATCATGAAGAACACATCCATTGCCCATTATATACCACCTCTTCCATATATTCTATTCCTCCCTTGTCCTCCCCTTGGAGTCCACAGCAACCACCAGGCTTCACTCCTTGAAGGGCAAAATTCTTAGTTACTTGCCACAAAACTGAGGGCTTGACACACTGGTCTGACTTCCCTATTAGAAATCACCCATGCTCTCAAGAGACACCCACAACTCTGTTTGAAAAGATATTGGGCCTCCCCAGGATGGGAGTCCAACTCCTTCCTACTCATTATGTGGGCCTCCACCCATTGATACAACACACTATGACAAAATAATCACTCACACATTCTCTAGAAGACGGTCCCAGGTGCACCCTGTCCCAAATGTCCCCCATCCAACACCCTAAACCAGTAACCGTTCCTTGTCATATTGCTAAAAGAGCTTTCCCAATGTTGTAGTTTCCACCACATACCCACCAATCCCCAGTGTCCACCTGCTCCTTCCCCAACCCTCTCCACATCTCCATGGACCATCAAACCCACTTTCCCCACCCTACCCCCTGTCAAACTTACACCACTCAACCCAATATTATCACTACACCCCTATCATATCCCTTCCCAGCACAACTACTCTCTTCCATAATGAACTTATGTTGAATGAGACAATCCAGACATTGAAGGACAAATTTTAAGTGAACTCTCTGATATAAATTAAGCAAATCAAGCAGACTCAGAGAGCTAGATTCTGTAAGATAGGTTTACAGGAAATAGAAAAGAAGAAGGTTGTGAGCCAATGCCCATATAGGCAAAATCTATGATAAGGTGAAAATCAGTTGTTTTTTAATAATTTTTAAGATAAAACAGTCAAGTTCTCCAACTTCATTTCACTTTTTCAAGTTGACTTTGTCTCTTCAGGGTCCCTTACACTACCATATAAATTTGATGATTGGTTTTTCTACTTATGTAAAGAAGACTGTTTTAATTTGACTGGGATTGTTTTGATTTTGTAAATCACTTTAGGTGGAATGGAAATCTTAACACTATTTAGTCTTCTTATACATGAACACAGAATACTCTTCAATTTATTCTGGTCTTCTTTTATTTCATTTAACAATATTTTGCAACTTTCTGTGGACAAATCCTTTACATATTTGGTTAGATTTATTCCTGGACATTTGATTATTTTCATTGCTATTATAAATGGAATTGTCTTCTTAATTTCTTCCTCTGATTGTTTGCTCCTAGTTTATAAAAAGACTTGATTTTTTGGGTTTTGATATTGCACTTTGCTGAATTCCTTTATTAGTTCTAGGTGATTTGTTATGGTTTTTCAGAATTTTCTGCATATAGTATCATATCATCTGCAAATAAGGAAAGATTCATTTCTTCCTTTGCCATTGGGATGTCTTTTATTTCTTTTTCTTGCCTACTTGCTATTGCTAGAACTTCCAGTACAATATTGAGTAATAGTGCTGTCAGTAGGGATCCTTATCTTTTTCTGATCCTTGTGGGAAAGCTTACAGGCTTTAACCATTTGGTTTGATATTAGAGATGTATTTTTCATATATTCCATTTATCATGTTGAGAATATTTCTTACTGTTCCTAGTTTACTATGTGTCTTTAAATCAAGAAGGGAAGCTATATTTTTGTCAAATGCCTTTACATCCTTAATTGAGATGATCATGTTTTCCCCTTTCATTCTTTTAACATGATGTATCATATTAATTGATTTTCTTATGTTGAATCACTCTTGAATAACTAGGATAATCCCACTTAATCATGTTGCATAATTCATTTAATATGCTTTTGGATATAGTTGCTAGTATTTCATTGATGAATTTTCTTTTATATTCATAACAGATATTGGTCTGTAATATTCTTTTCTTATGGTATCTTTATCTGGCTTTAGATGAGGATGGTAATTACTTCATAAAATGAATTAGGGAGTGTTAACTCTACTTTAATTTTTTTCTTTTTTTCTTTTTTCCTTTTTTATTTTGTTTTCTGTTTTTTATTTGTGTGTGTTTTTATAATAATTTTTTTTCTCTTCACATTTTTTAAAGAGTTTGAGCAGGATTGGTGTTGTTTCTCCTTGTAATGTTTGGTAAAATTCACCAGGGAAATGATGTGGTCATGGGGTATTCTTGTGGTGAGTTCTTTGATTATTAATTTAATCTCTTTCTTTTTTAGTTGTTGGTTTACATATTCCATTTCTACTTGAGTCAGCAAAAGTAGTTTGTGTGTTTCTAGAAATTTGTCCATTTCATATAGGTTAACATTTTTGCTGGCATACAGTTTTTTTAATGTCCTCTTATAATCCTTTTTATTTCTGTGGCTTTGGCATTAATGTCCCCTTTTTATTTCTGATTTTAATTATCTTCATCCTTGCTATTTTTTCTTGTCAGACTACCTAAAGTTTTGTAAATTTTAATGATCTTTCAAAGAACCATCTGTTGGTTTCATTTTTTCTTTTTCTTTTTGTTCTCTATTTATCTATCTCTTTTCTAATATTTACTTCCTTCCATCTGCTCTCTTTAGGGTAATTTTTCTCTTCCTTTTGTATTTCCTCTAGTTTTGAGTTATGTCTTTGTTTTAGGATCTTTCTTTTTTTTTTAATGTTACAATTTAGAGTGATAAAATTCCATCTTAACATTGCCTTTCCGGCATCCCATACGTTTGGATGTGTTGTGTTTCATTTTTCATTCACCAAAAGGTATTTCCTAAATTCCCTTGTGATTTCTTCTTTAATCAATGATGTTTAGGAGTGTTTTAATTTCCACATATTTGGGAGTTTTCTTGTTTCCTCTCTGTTATTGATTTCTACTTTAATTCTATTGTGGTCAAAGAGGATAGATTATATAATTTAATTTTTTTAAAACTTTATTGGAATGTGTTTTGTAACATAACACATGGTCTGTCCTGGAAAATGACCCACATACACCAGAGGGTTTTCTGTACTTCTGCTGTTGTGTGACGTGTTCTATATATGTTTGATAGGTCTGGTTGGTTTATAGTCTTCCTCAAGTCTTCTTTTCATTTTCTCTCTAATATTCTATACATATTGAAAGTGGTCTGTTGAAATCTCCTACTTTTAATATAGAATTGCCTATTTCTCCCTTCAAATCTGTCAAAATATGCTAAATATTTTTGAAAGCTCTCTGTTAAGTAGAGATACATTTATAATTATAAACTTTTTTCTTAACCCATTTATCATTATATAATGTCCTTCTTTTTCCCTTGTAATTTTTTGACCTGAAGATTTATCATTCATTTTTATGTATTTGCATTTTAGAAACTGTAAGAAGTAAAAAGTGGAGGTATATACAAAAAGTATAATACAATGCTACTGGTGTTTATAATTACTTATATGGTTACGTTTACAAGAGATCTTTATTTCTTTATGATGTTTCAGTCTATGGTTTTGTGTATTTTCCTCTAATTCTGAATAACTATCTTTATCATTGCTTATAGGGCAGACCTAGTTGTGATAAACTTCCTCTACTTTTGTTTATCTGGGAATGTCTTAAACTGTCCCACATATTTTAAATAAAATCAAGTCATATAAAATTATTGGTTGACAATTGTTTTTTTTAACACTTTAAAGTATTCCACCCCCCTACATTTTTCCTTTGATGGTTTTTTGATGAGAATTGACACTTTTTTGAGGATACTCATACATAGCTATTGAATTTTTCTTGCAACTTTCAGAAATCTTGCCTTATCTTTCGCATTGGGCATTTTGACTACAAAGTTATCTTCAGGTTCATCCTATGTGGATTTCATTGTGTTTCTTGAATGTGTGTATTCATGTTTTTCACTATATTTGTGAAGTTTTCTGCCATATTACATTGAATATTTTTTTCTACTCCTTTCTTGCTTTCTTTTTGGACTCTCACAATACCTATATTGTTACCTGATGCTGTCACACAGGTCTCTAATACTCTGCTCACTTTCCTTCATTCAATTTTTCTTTCTGCTCCTCAGTCTTATTCACTTCAAAAGTCTTACCTTTGAGTTCACTGATTCTTACTTCTGCCAACTTCACTCTGCTGTTCAAAACTCCAAGGGAAATTTTTAAATAAAATTTTCTTGAAGTCTATCATTCATACATGAAAATATACAAACATAAATATATATTAAAATTTGTGAATTTATGAAACAAATATGCATATCATCATAGAAGTCTCCCATACATCTTCCCACCACCAACATTATTGTGAAATATTTATTACAAACTATGAAGGAGCATTCTCATAATATGAGTACTGCTTAAAGTCAATATCTTATATTTGGTGTATTTTCTTCCCAATCCACCCAAATATTAACACTCTATATTAGTATTATATTTTTCTCATCCTTCAGAAGAATATATTCTCACATTTGTCCTGTTACCCATAGTGCATTCACCACTGCATTCCCTGTGTTAAATAGCCACATATTTTGTACAATCCATTCAATGTGTACACTAAGTGACACTTATTTTCATCACAGAGGTGTGCTGTAATCACCTCACTCAATTTTAGAACATTTTCATTACTCCAAAAAGAAAAACAACATCTCCCCTTTTACCCCCCTATTTTTGTCCCTTTGATTTAAAAATATCTTCTTGTAATTGTTGCAAAATATTACAATATTATTGTTAACTCGTGTCCATAAGTTACATTAGTTGTAATTTTCCCATCTATCACCATATTCTTAGCATTTTGTAAAATAATAGCATTCTTATATTTATGCTATTAACCACATTCTTCATCCAGCAAAACCACTAAATTATAAATTCCCTAGATTATTCTCTTGTGTCCTTTCAATTGATATTTACTTCCAAAGACTAGCCCTTTCAGCCACAATCACACTTATAAATCAGCTATGTTATTTATACACATTATAATTTGTTACTCTAAACTCTATTTATTTCCACACTTTCCCTATTAACCTTATTAATAATGCCACATATATTGAACATGGTCTCCCTTTCTCAATCCACCTTCTATTTCCTAGTAATTTATAATCTAGAGTTTACCTCCATGATTTTACTCATCATGTTTAATTCATATTAATGAGACCATACAACATTTGTCCTTTTTTGTTTGGCTTATTTCACTCAACATAATATCCTCTAGGTTCATCCATGCTATCAATGCATCTCACTTTCATTTTTTCTTACAGTTGAATAGTGTTCCATTGTTTGTATCTACCACATTTTGTTTATCCATTTATCAGTTGAGGGACACTTGGACTGGTTCTATATTTCAGCATCTATGAATAATGTTGCTATGAACATTGGTGTGAAAGTGTCAATTCATTTCCTTGCTTTCAGCTCTTATGAATATATTCCTAGCTACCAGATTTCTGGATCACACAGCAGTTCTATATTCAGGTTCTTGAGAAGCTGCAAAACTGTCTTTCACAGAGGCTGTACCAGTTTACATTCCTTCCAACAGTGATGGAGATTTCCTGTTCCTCCACATCCTTTCCAGCACTCATATATATACATGAATAAGTAATGGAAATTCTATAAGATGTAAAATGGTTTCTCATTGTAGTTTTGATCTGCTTTTCCCTAATAGTTAGTGATGTTGAACATTTTCCCATGTGTTTTTTTTTAATCATTTGTATTTTTTCTTTAAAGAATTGTCTAGACAAGATTTTGCCCATTTTATTTGAGTTGTTTGCTTTTTGTTGAGTTGTGTGATCTCTTTATATAACATGGATATCAACCCCTTATGAGATATGTAGTTTCCAAATTATTTCTCCCATTGTGTAGGCTGACTTTTAATTTTCTTAACAAAGTCTTTTGAAGTAGAGAAGTGTTTAATTTTGAGGGAGTCTCATTTTTCTGTTTTTTCTTTTGTTGCTCGTGCTTTGGCATAAGGTTTAAGAAACTACTGCCTAATATAAAATTTTGAAGATGATTTCCTACATGAATAAAAATAAAAATTTTGAAGATGTTTTCCTACATGAATAAAATGAATACATTTTATTCATCCATTTTTAGTTAATTTTTGTATAATATGTGAGATAGTGGTCTTCTTTCATTCTTTTGGATATAGATATCCAGTAATCCCAGTATCATTTGTTTAATAGACTCTTCCAGCTCAGCTGGGAGGGCTTGACAGCCTTCTCAAAAGTAACTTGACTGAGATGTGAGGGCCTATTCCTGAATTCTTAATTTGGTTCCTATGGTATATCTATCTTTATGCCTTTATCATGGTGTTTTACCACTATAGCTAAGTCCTACAATTTTTATCTTCTTTTTAAAGATATTTTTGCCTATTTGGGGACATTTATTCTTCCAAATAAATTTGATAATTGAATTTTCCATTTCTGCAAAAAAGGCTGTTAGGAGTTTTATGGGGATTGTATTGAACTTAAATCAGTTTGGGTAGAAATTTCATCTTACTGATATTTATTCTTTCAGTTCTAGGGAAATTTGATTTCATAATTGTGTTCTTCAATTCCATATTACACTTTGGTTGCTTTCTTTAATTGTTATCTTCTTACTGGGATTCTCATTTCGTTCACTTTTATTTTTCATGATATATATTATTTACTTCTCCATGTTGTCTTTTAGCTCTATGAGTCTTGAAATTTTTTTTTTTTTAATTTTTGTTGTGTCCAATGTCTGATATTCCTCTTTATGGTTTCTAAGTTTTTATGTTGTTCTTTTTTTAAAATATATATATATATTTTATTTATTTTTGAAAGATATTTAGATTACATAAATTGTTCCATAAAATAATAAGGGATTCCGATATGCCCCTCACCCTACAACTCCCACTTTTCCCCACATTAACAACTTCTTTCATTAGTGTGGTACATTCATTGCAGTTGATGAACACATTTTGGAGCATTGCCACCAAGCATGGACTACAGTTTACATTGTATTTTACACTATCTCCCATTCAGTTCTCTTGGCTATGGCTTGATATATAATGGCCTGTATCTTTCACCACATAATCATCCAGGTCAATTCCAAGTCCTAAAAATGCCCCCATATTGCACGTCTTTTTCCCTTTATCTGACATCAGCACCTCCTATGGCCGCTGTCTCCACATCAATGATATAATTTCTTCCATTGCTAGAATCACAATAAGTCTACAGCAGAACACCAGTAAGTCTACTCTAGCCCATACTTTATTTACCAATCTTGAGGATTCTGGGATGTTGATGCCCACTCCAGTTCTAATTTAGAGGGGACTTCGTTCTCATATGGCTGATGGATGGGGCGTTATTGCTTGCAGTTTTAGAGTCTCTCAGTTCCTTGGTGTGTTGGTTGTCCATCTTCACCTCCTTGTTAGTTTTCCTGGGTGAGTCCAGTGACCTGGAAAGTAGGTTCTGCAACTCTGCTGAGGCTCTGGGCCCAGCCTATACATGAACAGCCCAGAGAATCAAGTCTCCTGGATGTACACCTAACAACTCCAGCACCAACTAAAGGTTCAAACAAAGGGGACAAAAGAAAGATGTGTAGAGAAAACACATCTGAGTCCTACTCTGTCACACTCAGGAGCACAATCTCCAAAGTAGGGCCCATTGGCAAGGCACCAAACTCCAGAGCTATTTGTAATGACCACAAGACTTGGGTGTCTCTGGAGCTCTCAGGAGCCCCACTTTTTGGGATAGTGTCCAGTTCGGCCATCTTTGAGATCCTGTTGAGATCTCTGATGATCTCCCAAATCACCTTGAAGACTCATAGACATATAAACTAATTTGTCTTTACCTTTTCCCACTTTTACTCAATGTCTTTTTCTAGTTATATCACCAGCTGGTGCTTGGTTGTAATCCCTCAGTACCAGGGAGGCTTATCCCTGGGAATTATGTCCCTCTCTAGGGGGAAGGTAATTATCCAAACACTGAGTTTGGCTTAGAGAGAGGCCACATCTGAACAACAAGGAGGCTCTCAGGAGGTAACTTCCAGGCACCCTAAAACATTGGACCAAGTTGCAAATTCAAAAGCAAAAGACCCATAAGCATAGTCATCAATATCACGGGCCCATCAATGTACCATCTTTATTCACTAGTCATTTCCCCTGTACTTGGGGGATTGGTGCTCTTCCATTAGAGAATGTGGCAAAACTCCCCAGGATAGGGATTCAACAATCCTTTGGCTGCTGTGTGAATCTCTACCCACTGTCACAAAGCCCCATGAACACTTGAACATATTTATATACTTCATATGTATGCCCAGGTGGGTGAACTTCCTCCCGTGTATACCCCATAACTGACACCCCACACCATTGGTTCTACCCTGCCATAGTTGTAACCTTTCTGTGATCCAAAGCTTCTTCCACAATGAAGCCAAGAATGTTGTCAAATTTGATTAATAGGAAAATGAAATAATATTGATAGGTTTAAACATAAGAAACAAAATAAATAATAATTTAGAAACCTAAAAATAAAGTAAAAAGAAATGGGGTATTAAAAAAACGAAAAATGTAAAAAAAATTTTTTTTGATGTTTTGCCTTTCATCACTGTAATATCTGTTGTCCTGTATGTGCAGTGGCATTTTTCTCCATTTTTCCCCAATGCCTTACTTTTTTTTGTCTTCAAAGAGATTTCAGGTCACAGTAAAGTTACATACAGAATATAGAGGACTCCGATATACCCAACATCCTCTGCCTTTTCCCCCTTCCCTATTAATAACCATTTTATATGTGGATTGTACACTTTTACAACTGATATACAAATATTGAAACATAGCTACTAAACATGGTCAATGGTTTACATTATGGTTTACATTTTAGAACATACACATTTATAAATTTTTGATGAAATTTAACATGGCCTGTACCCATCACTGCAAGATCATGAAGAACACTTCCATTACACACTAAATACTCCCGTTTCCATGTATTTCATTCCTCCCTTCCCTTTCCCTTGGGGTCCACAGCAACCACCAGGCTTCACTCCTTGGAGGACAAAGTTCATAGATATTTCCTACAATGCTGAGTGTTTGACACACTAGTCTGTTCTCCATTCTTAAAAACTGCCCTTGCTCTCAATAGACACTGTCCCCTCTGTTTGAGAACATACTGAACCTCCCCAACATGTGATTCCAACTCCTTCCCACACATTGTGTGGGTCTCCTACACTGATACAGCACATTATATCAAAATGATCACTCACATATTCTCTTGAAGACTGCCCATGTGTGCCCTTTCCCAAATGTCCCCCATCCAACACCCTAAACCAGCAACCCTTCCTTATCATATTGCTAAAAACGTTTTCTCATTGTAATTTTACTCACTTACCCACCAATGCCAAGTGTTCACCATCTCACTCCACCCAACCCTCCACCTAGTTCGATGGAACTACCAACTCTTTTTCCCCATCCTACTCTGCTGTCAAGCTTGCACAAATGAACCCAATAGTATCTCTACACCCCTATCATATCTCTTCACTGCCCAACTAATCACTTCCACCTTATCATAGTTTTTGCCCATATGGGTGTTGGTTCAAAACCTTCTTTTCCCTATTTCCTGTAAACCTATTTTCCAGTCTCTAGTTCTCTGAGTCAGCTAGATATGCTTAATTCATACCAGAGAGGTCATGTAATATTTGTCCTTCAATAAATGGCTTGCATCACTCAACATAAGGTCATCAAGATTCATCCATGTTAACCCATGTGTTAGTACTGTATTCCTTCTTATAGCTGAGTAATATTCCATTGTATGTATTTACCACAATTTGCTTATCCATTCATCTGCTGATGGGTATTTGGATTGCCTCTAACTTTTGGCAATAGTGAATAATAATTAATAATGCTGCTATGAACCTTGGTGTGCATATATCTGTTCTTTCAGTTCTTCAGGGTATATACCAAGCAGCAGAATTCCTGGATCATATGGCAGATTTATAGTTAGATATTTTAAGTACTGCCAGATTGCCCTCCACAATGTCTGGACCTTTCTACATTGCCACCAACAGTGGATGAGGGCTTCCATTCCTCAATATCCTCTCCAACACTTGCAGTACTCTGTTTTTTTTTTTTAATGGCCACCAGTCAAATGGATGTAAGATGGTATCTCATTATAGTTTGGATTTGCATTTCCCTAAGAGCTAGTGATGTTGAGCATCTTTTCATGTGCTTTTTGACCATTTGTATTTCTTCTTCAGAGAAGTGTCTGTTCAAATCACTTGCCCATTTTTTAAATGGGTCATTTGCCTTTTAATATCAAGATATAGGATTTCTTTATGTAAGTTGGATATTAAGCTCCTATCAGATATATGGTTACCAAATATTTCTCCCATTGGGTAGGCAGTCTTTTCACTTTCTTGATAAACTTCTTTGAGGTGTAAAAGGCTTTAATTTTGAGGAGGTCCCATTTAGCTATTTTTTTATTTCCACTGATCATGTTTTGGGTGTGAAGTTCATGAAGACATTTCCTATTACAAGTTACTGTAGCAGCTTCAATACATTATCTTCCAAGGTCTTTATGGTCTTGGCTCTTATATTTGATCTTTGATACACTTTGAGTTGATTTTTCTATAAGGTGTGAGGTGGTGTTCCTCTCTCATTTTTTTGGATATGGATATTCATTTCTCCAAGTACCATTTGTTGAAGAGGTCATTCTCTTCCAGTTGAGTGGTCTTGGTAGGCTTGTCAAATATCAGATGACTGTATCTATGAGGATCTATATCAGAACTCTCAATTTGGTTCCATTGTTTAGTATGTCTATGCTTGTGCAAAAACCATGCAGTTTTGATCAATGTAGCTTTATATTATGTTTTAAAGTCAGGTAGTGTGATTCCTCCAATTTCATTTTTCATTTTCAATATATCTTTGGCTATCTGGCACCACTTGCCCTTCCAAATAATTTTGTAGTTAGTTGTTCCAATTCAGTAAAAAATGCTGTATTGATTTTTATTGGGATTACATTAAATCAGTATATTAGTTTGGGTAGGCTAGACATCTTAATGATGTTTAGCCTTCCTATCAATTTTTTAAAGTCTTCTTTTATTTACTTTAACACTGCTGTGTAGTTTTGTGTATAGGTCATTTACATCTTTTGTTAAATTTATTCCTTGGGTGTAATTTTTTTTAGTTACTATTGTAAATGGTATTTTTTTTTCTTGATTTCATCCTCAGATTGCTCATTATTGGTGTACATAAATGCTACTGAGTTTTGTGCATTGATCTTATAAATGCAGAATTACTGAACTGATGTATAATTTCTAGAAGCTTTGTTGTAGATTTCTCAGGTCTTTCTATATATAGGATCATGTCATCTAAAAACAGTGAAATGTTTCACCTCTTTCTTTCCAATTTGGATACTTTTTATTTCTTTTTCTATCTCAATGGTCGAGCAAGTAGTTCTAAGACAATGTTAAATAGGAGGGGTGATAGTGAACATCCTTGTCTTCTTCCAGATCTTAGAGGGAAAGTTTTTAGGATTTCACACTTGTATATAATGTTAGCTGTGGGTTTTTCATATATGCCGTTTATCATGTTCAGAAAATTTCCTTCTATTCCAATATTTTGCAGTGGAGTTTTGTTGTTGTTGTTTTTTTTTCAGGAAATGTTGCTGTATTTTGTTGAATGGTTTTTCTGCATCTATAGAGATGATCATGTGATTTTTTTCTTTGATCTGTTTATGTGATGTATTACATTTATTGATTTTCTTATGTTGAACCATCCTTGCATCACCTGGGTGAAACCAACTTGGTCATGGTGTGTAATTCATTTGAAGTGTTGTTGAGTATGATTAGCAAGAATTTGGTTGAGGATTTTAGCATTTAGGTTAATTAGAGAGATTAGTCTGTAATTTTTCCTTTCTTGTGGCATCTTTGTTTGACTTTGCTATTAGGGAAAAGTTGGCCCCATAGAATGAGTTAGGCAATGTTCCTTCTACTTTTATTTTTTTGAAGATTTTAAGCAGGATTGTTATTATTTCTTTCTAGAATGATTGGTTGAATTCATCTGTGAAGCAGTCTGGTCGTGGGCTCTTCTTAGTTAGGAAGTTTTTGATGACTGACTATCTCTTTACTTGTGATTGGTCTGTTGACTTCATCAATTTCTTCTTTCATCAATATTGCTTGTGCGTTTCTAGGAATTTGTCCATTTCCACTAAATTTTCCTTCTTGTTGGCAAATAATTTTTCGAAGTATTCTCTTATGATACCTTTTTTATCTGTGGGGTCAGTGGTGATATATCCTTCCTCATTTCTTATTTTGTGTATTTTCATTTTTTTTTGTTAGTCTAGCTAAGGATTTGTCAATTTTCTTAATCTTTTTGAAGAAACAGCTTTTAAAATATTTTTTCTAGTGCTTTCCTATTTTCTATCTCATTTAGTTCTGCTCTACTCTTTGTTATTTCCATTTTTCTACTTCCTTTGGTCATTAGTGTTGTTCTTTTTCTTAATTCCTCCAGGTGTGCACTTATGTCTTTGCTTTTAGCTCTTTCATCTCCTCCTCCTCTTTCTTCTTCTTCTTCTTCTTCTTCTTCTTCTTCTTTTGATATATGCAATAATGGCTATGAATTTCCCTTTCAGTACAACTTTTGCTGCATCCTGTAGGTTTTGGTATGTTGTCTTGTCATTTTCATTCGTTTCAAGGTAGTTACTGATTTCTTTTGAGATTTCCTCCTTGACCCACTGTTTGGTTAAGTGTGTGTTGTTTAGCTTCCATATCTTTGGGCCGGTTCTCTGGTCCTTACTGATTTCCAGCTTCATTCCTTTGTGGTCAGATAAATTACATTGTATGATTTCAAACTTTTTGAGTTCATTGAGAATATTTCTGTGGCCTAGCATGTGGTCTATCTTGGAGAATGATCCATGTGCACTCGAGAAGTAAGTAAATCCTGTTGTATTTCGGTGTAGTGTTCTGTATGTCTATTAGGTCCAGATACTTTAATGTATTAAACAAAGTCTTTGTTTCTTTATTGATTCTTCTGTTGAGATGTTCTTTCTAATGGTGATAATAGTGTATTAAATTCCTCCACTATAGTTGTAGAAGCAACTATTTGTCCCCTTAGCTTTTCCAGAGTTTGCCTCTTGTATTTTGATGTGCCCTGGTTTGGTGCATAAGTGTTTATGATTGTTCTTTCTTCCTGAAAGATTACTCCTTATACTAATACATAGTGTCCATCTTTGTCTCTTAAAATAGTGATGCATTTAAAGTCTATTTTGTCTGATATTAGTATAGCTACTTCCACCCTTTTTTAGTTGATGTTTCCTTAAAATATTTTTTTCAGCCATTCACTTTCAGCATCCTTGAATCCCAAGGTTTAAGATGGGTTTCTTGAAGACAGCATACAAATGGGTCATATTTATTTATCCATTCTGCCAATCTGTGTCTCTTTACTGGTGAGTTTAATCGATTAGCATTCAGTGTTATTACTCTCAAGGAATTCCTTACATTCACCATATTTTCTTTGGGTTTATGTATGTCATATGTTGCTTTTTATTTTCTTTTTGTCTTTTTATTTGTTCTTACACTCTCCTCCAAATCTCTCTCTCCTGTTTATTCCTTTCAACCTGCATAACTCTCTTTAGTATTTCTTGAATGGTAGGTTTCTTATTGGCACACTCTCTTAATTTCTGTTTATCTGTGAATATTTTGAACTCTCCCTCAATATTGAATGTCAGCTTTGCTGGATACAGAATTCTTGGCTGGAAGTTTTTTTTTTTATTTTAGTACCTTAACTACGTCATACCACTGCCTTATTGCCTCCATGGTTTAACATGAGAAATCAACACTTAATCATATTGAGCTTCCCTTTTATGTGATGGTTCTCTTTTTTCTTGTTGCTAACAATATTTTCTCTTTGTCTTGGGCATTGGACAGTTTGACAATTATGTCTTAGAGTAGGCCTGTTGGGATTTATATTGTTTGGTGTGTGTTGAACTTCCATCTCCTTCAATAGGGCTGGGAAATTTTCTGCCATTATTTTCTCCAACACTCATTCTTTCCCATTTCCCTTCTCTTTCCGCTCTGGGCTGCCTATAATGCATATGTTAGTGTATTTTGTGTTATTATTCAAATCCCTAAGTCCCTGCTGCATTTTTTAAATCTTTTTATCTATCTGTTCTACTATCAGTTTAATTTCAGATGTACTGTCTTCCACATTGCTAATTCTGTTCTCTGCCTGTTCAAATCTGCTGTTATGTGTTTCCAGTGTCATTTTGATTTCTTGGATTGTGCCATTCATCAACATCATATCTGTTATCTTTTTATGTATGTTTACAATTTCTTCAGTATGTTACCCAATGTCTTCTTAATATCCTTAATCTCTTCCTTCACTTCATTAAGTTGGAACATGATATTTGGTCCAACTGGTTTGGTTTGATGTTCTGCATCTCTTCCTGATTTTTGGTTTGTTCATTTGACTAGGCCATGTCTTCCTGTTTCTTGTTATGGATTGTAATTTTTTGTTTGTGTTTCATCATCTTTTTATGTTGATGGGTTTATTCAGTTGATTAGCTTCTCTCTCTACTGTAGGATTTAGCTCTTGTTTTTGTGTGTGTTAACTTTTCTCTTTGACACTTTGTTCTTCTTGTTCTATTTCCTTGCCATTTTCTATGTTCCCTTGAAGGAGAAAGATTAGGGCCAAAGAAAGCAAAAGAGGTAAGAAAAGATAAAGAATAATAGTAATAATAATAATAATAGTAAAAAAAAATCAATATTTAACTCTTGTATGCAGTGTAGAGTAATAAGAATAAATAAGTGGAGTACCTATAATGAAATGGGAATCCAAATGGAGAAAAAAATATATATTATGAATTAAAAGGCCAGAATGATGAGAAGAGAGGAAAGAGAAAAGAAAGGACAAAAAGAAAAAATTAATAAAAGAAAGAAAAGAGAATAGATTAGATAGATATAAATACCAGAATTATTGAGGACTAAATAAAGATTGGTAGCATGTAAGAAAAACAACAGAAAGCAGATGATAAAAGGATGTAGGAAGGAAAAGAGATAGCATTGGTAGACAAAATCAGTATACCCAGAAATGGGGAAATCACGGAGGAGGAAACACAGCAAACAAGAAACAAGCTAGCAGCATAGTTTTATCTTGAGAAATTTATCTCTTTGTTCAGCTCCCTCCAGATTCATGCCCCAAAGTCCATGGGCTACCAGAACAGCTTACTTGGGCAGGATCTCATCCCCCTCAGCCATTTTCTGCAAGAAAGACGTTTAGAGACCACTTAAACCACTGCCATCTTGCTGACCCTCTCCTTATCTTGTTACTTTGAAAGGGCCATCATTTCTTGTTTCTTTTGGTTGTCTTGTAATCTTTTTTGCACACTGCACATTTTAATATTTATTATGTTAACTCTTGGATTTAGTACCTGGGCTTTCTCTTCCTTAAGTTTGTAGCCAACTAGTGATTTGACAGTGATTTCCTTGATTCCATTAACTTTTAAAAAAAATTGACCAATGCAAAAATGATTTACACAGTATTTGCAAATTCTCTGTTTCCTTATGCTTTCCTTCTGTATTTAACTCACCTTCCAAGAATATCAGCTCGAGATGAAAACATGGTGTCCTCCATATTTTCTGAGCATATATCTTATCCTGAGCATGCACTTGTGGGTTTAAGAATTGCCAAGTTCATGAGTATCGGAATGTCTCCTCTAATCCATTTCAAATATGCATTTGGGCTCTCCATTTGCCAGCTAGGCCCTGAATCTCAACTGAGTTGCAAAATCTGCTCTCTAGTCCAGGAAAAATAATGTGGATGTGAAGATGGACAACTACCATACTAATGAACCAAGAGAGTCTACAAATGCAATCAATTGAGTCCCATCCATCAGTCCTATGAGATCACAGCCCTTGCAATTAGAGGTGGAGTGGACATGCCCATCCCAGAATCTGCAGTATTAGGGAATGAACTATGGACTAAAGTATACTTACTGTTGTTTAACTATAGAGTTATTGTGATTCTAGCAATGGAAGAAATTATATATTAGATATGGAGGTAGTGGTCACTGGAAGTTCTGAGGGCAGGGAGAGGGAAAAACAGGTGTAATACAAGGGCATTTTGGGGACTTTGGAATTGTCCTGAATGATATCACAATGACAGATACAGGCCATTATAAATCTTGCCATAACCTACAGAATTGGTTGGAGAGAGTGTAAACTACAATGAAAACTTTAATCCATGCTTAGTGGCAATGCTCCAAAATATGTTTATCAATTGAATTGAAAGTACCTCACTAATGAAAGATGTTGTTAATGTGGGAAAATGTGGGAGGTGTGGGGAGCAGGACATATGAGAATCCCTTATTTTTTTGTGACATTTGTACAATCTAAGTATCTTTAAAAAAATAGTTTATAGCATCTCAAAATATATACATCTCCTGCAACTTGAGTGCTTTATTGTGTCTTGAAGTGAGTACTCTTTTGTCCCAGACTTGCGTGATTTGATTGTTTCTTACACTGCTTTCTCTTTTGTCTGCTGCTTTTCCCTGCAGGGAAGTTCAGGGAAAGTAAACCTTAGATAAGTGTCCTGTTTTAAACCTTTGGTAGATTTGCACCAACTTACAGGCACCCTAGTATATTCATTGGACTTACTCTTCTCCATACAGAACAAGTCCAGGGACCCACAATGAGAGCACAAGCCAGCTCCTCTACATGCCAAGGATGGGTGGGATGAGGGTCCAGCAAATGTTCCAAGTGTTTCTCTTATGGTTTTTTTTTAATTCATTACTTATTTTTAGTATTTTGAAAAACAATTCAGGCATTGTGGCATTTCAGATCCAAATACGTCAGAAAGCATCTCTAAAAAGTAAGAACATTTTCTATGTAATCTCAATAACATTATCACAACCAATGAAATTAATAATAATTCTTTAATAGCACCTTATGGTTAATTCTCAGATTTCCTCATTTATACCACAAACATCTTGTCAGCTGGTTTTCAAACCAAAATTATATCAAGGACCATGCACTGTGTTTATGTCTCTTTTGTCTCTTTTAATTTAAAACATTTCCACTTTGATCATATATATCAAAAACTAAATTCATCAACTGATTCCCTTCTCTCAAATTCCCATCTTGTCCATTATTATTAAAGCAATATTCTCTTCTCCATCTCCTTGGCTTGAAACCTTAAAATTATTAACTTTAAATAATATTATTAAATATTATTTATTGTTGGTACTCCAAATTGATTTAATTTCTGTCTTTAAATTCATCCTCTGCATTTATTTGATTTATTTTCAAAGCTTTTTAACTATTTTTTTCATTTTAAAGATGCCTTAGATTATATAAATGTTACATAAAAAATATAAGGGATTCCCATATGCCTCACTCCCTCCCCCTCCCACACTTTCCCACATCAACAAAATAATTCATAAGTGTGGTACATTTGTTACAATTGATGAACATATGTTGAAATATTGCTACTAACCATGGATTACAGTTTACATTATAGTTTATACTCTGTCTCACACAATTTTGTAGATTATGACAAAATAAACAGTGGCCTGTATCTGTTACTGTTATGTCATGCAGGACTACTCCAACATCCCCAAAATGCCCCCAGATTACACTTTTAATCTGTATCTTCTTCCCCTGTTATTGAAATCATCTAACTCTTTTCTAGAGCTCTGAGTAGATGGCTCTGCCAGTTTTTCCTAGCAGTTCAATCAATATTTTAATAAAACCCTGAAACATTCTACACTGCTATCCTGACTGTTGAGAATTTGACATTTATATTATGTTTTTTCCTGAAATCCTATACCTATGAGTCGAATTGCTGGGTTATAAAGTAACTCTATGTTTAACATCTTCAGAAACTGCCAGCAAAAATTTTCCACTGTGGCTGAACCATTTCATATTCTCATCAGCAATTCCAAATTCTCCACATCTTTATCAACACTTTTATTATTTTCTAGAAATCAGGAATTATCAAGACTCTTAATTTATTAGTTTCCAGTAATCAGGAAGTTTGCGTCCTCCAACTTTTCTTTTTTCAAGACTGATTTTTTCTCTATTCAGTACAACTTGAAATTACTATGAATATGAAGATCAGTTTTTTTCTGTTTCTGCAAAACAGACCATTGAATATATAGAGCGGTTTGGGTTGTATTACTAACTTATTATTGTCTTCCAATCCATGATCAGGGGATGTACTTTTATTTATTTAGAACTTCTTTAACTACTTTCAGCAATGTTTAATTGCTTTCCATGTGTGAAGTTTTCACATCCTTGTTTAAATTTATTCTCAGGTATCTTGATTTTGGATGCTATTGTAAATGGAAATTTCTTAATTTCCTTTTGTATTTCCTTTTGTTGATATATAACAACACAACCTATTTTTGCATGTTGAACTTTTATCTTGCAAATATGCTAAATCCATTCATTATATCTATGAGGTTTTTTGGGAGTTTTTGGTTTTTTTTTTTTTTTGGTATTTTCTATATATAAGACATCATCTGCAATTAGAAACAATTTTACTTATTCCCTTTCAATTTGGGTAATTTTTCTTTACATTTGTTGCCTAATTTTGCTGTCACAAATGCCCAATGCAATATTCAATAACAGTGAAAAAAGCAGTCATTCTTTTCTTGTTTCTGATTTTATTTATGATTTCAGACTTTCACCATTGTGTGTGACATTTGGTACAAATTTTCCATAAATGTTGATTAAGTTCACATTTATTTCTAGGTTTCTGAATCATTTTTATGAAAGTGTTTTTTTTTCTTTTTATGAATCAGTTAAGATATTCATGAGTTTTTCTTTGTTTTCTAAATGTGTTCAATTAAATGTTTGTATTATTTATTTATTTATTTTTACAAAGAACTGCTATTTTATTCCTAGAATAAATTATATCTGGTTATGGTGTATAATCTCTTTAATATGCTGTTTGTTTGTGTTTATATTGTATATTATTGAAGAGCTTTAAATATATATTCATATGGGAAATTATTAATTTTTGTTTGATATCTTTAACTGGCTTTGGTATCAGAATGAAGCTGGTCTCATACAGTGAATTGGAGTGTGTTCCCTCCTCTTCTAAATTTGATAGTGTTTGAGAAATATTAGAGCTAGCTATTTTTTTTAATGTTTGGTAAAATTCTATAGTGAATTTATCTGACCTAGACTTTTGCTTGTTGGGTGTTTGTCATTGGACCAAACATTGTGTCCTAAAGGGTAAGCAATGAATGAACATCTGAGAATGAAGACATATTGAGAAAATAAGGAGACTATAACAATGCAAAGAAGTAGAGTGCAACAATATATTTGATTATAGAGCTCTTCCACTGTCAACTTTTTATTATTTTGAATAATGTTGGTTAGAAACTGAAAAGACCTAATGCTAGAGAGTCTGGCTCCATTGCATTTTATAAATGAGGTTTGATAACAATTTACTGAGAGCTATTTCTCCAGGCTGATTGAATACAATTGGGGACTCCAGAGAATGCCTTTCCTGGAGAGGAGCCATTTTGTTTCTGGTTGAGCAGCCTGTGGGAAAGTTTATTTCCTGGTGAGAATAAGACAATTAAAGGCTTTTTGGGAAGATTTTGTGATACATGCAAGTATCCTTTTCTATCAATATTGTATTTGTCCATGGCCTTTGATCCCTTCAAGCTGTTTCATTTGTAGTACCATTAAGTTTGTGGTGTGTAATTTTCTCTGTCTTTATTATGCTGTATTCAAATGCTTGAGTCTAAGTGTTACAACCCTTGGATGTGTGTGTTATGCCAAACCGTTTCATACTCTGAAATAGCATTTGATATTTTAGGCCTAAAGTCATTAATAAAAAAGAATATGGAAATTTTCATAATGGTGTCTTCCTTAATAACCAGCATTGAGTATTTCTAAAAGTGGTTTCTAATTGGACCTGAAAGTTGGAGACAAATTAATCACATCTTTGTAGAGAGGGTCACATAATCCCCCAGATAATATAAGGGGAAACACTTTAAGAAGAGATTTTAACGATTTTTTCCTATTTCTAGGGCTTTAGCTTTGTCTTATGGTAGCCATGCTATTGTGCCCAGTTGCTTGTTCCAACATTAGTCTAGATGTTGTGAAGTTATTTGTAGATATATTAATAACTGCAATCATTTATGTTTCACTAAATATTACACTTAATGTTGCAGATGGGCCTCATTAAATCAGTAGTATGTGTTAAGGGCAAAATTTGGCTTTTCCAATAAAGAAGAAATTTGGCCCCACTACAATATTGACTTTGTTCTCAGCTTCTGGTCTCTTGACATTGCATAAGAGTTTCATACTTAAGACTGCAAAACTAACAAATGCCTGAATTTCTAGCATGCAGGCCTGCCTATGAATTTTAGTTTTGTCAACCCCACACAATAATGTTAGCCAAGTGCTTAAAATAAATCTCCGCCACTCCCATTCTGTTTCTTTTGGAGATCCTAATTGAAATATGTATTGGTACTGAGAGTAGTTCTTGAGGAAAAGACTCTTACAAGTCAGTTTTCTGAAGGGTTTCTGGTGTTTGTGTAATTGGTTGTTTGATCTGATTAGATTTAAGGGTAATAATGACTATTTTCATAGGTAAAGATGGCTTTGATTGTCCTTGGCATGATGTGGCAATAGAGATAAGAAATGATCACCATTTGATATTCCAAATCAAATACTAATAAGAGGCAAGTTTCTGGGTTATCATCTATTTCAAAACTTAGAATATTTTGTCAAACTAACAAGTAAAATGCATCTGGCTGGTTGCTTATAATTGCTGTGGAGGAAGAAAAGAATAAGATCAAAATTTTTAATTTCCAGTAGTTTTTCATAAATACTTAAAATTTCTTTATATTACTTGAAAGAAACTGTTATCTCTTATAGGTGCAAAGCTAAAATTTCTGAAAGTAAATCCAGAGTCTCACCCTAAGAGAGGCTGAATTATAATACAAATAGATTACTCAAATTTGAAGGGTGTCTACTGTTGAAGTAAGTACTTTTTCTGGGAAGGTATGGTGTCCTGAAAATTGGAATATAAAACAGATGCTGTTGAAGATGGTGATATTATAATCTTAAATTCTGCTGAGTCTGTTTTGCAGTAGAGACATCCCTTTTACCTCTACCTGAGGAGATTAACCTTGCTTTTCCTGAGAATACTATAATGATCTACCCTGATATAATTGCCTTGAAACACACTGCACACACTGCTGATTCTCATCTACACCCAACTGCACCAAACCATTTTACTCTAGAACTAAAAGTTGATTGCAGTCCCAGAAAACCCTGGAAGGTGAGAGGTACAAAGTGTGACCAATGATGAGGTGCACTACACTCCATTAAACTGCATAACTTTTCCAATGTATACACACAGAAATCTGGGAAACACAGGCAGAAATCTATAATAAGAAGTGAGATAATTGTGAAAAGAACATAAAGTTTGACAAGTTGAATTTATTGATGTTGTAACCAAAAAATTAACAAATATATTTTTGTTCAAAAAAATACCAATAATGGTGATAGCTCTCTGTATTATAGCCTTGGCATATGTTAGCCCTTTTAAGTAGCCACAAGCAGATATCTGTAACTGCTGTAAATTCACTGAACTGTAACCCAGATGCTTTGTTTCTTTAATACTGATACTATGTTTTGAAATGGCATAACCTTACCTCATAAATGAACAATAAGAAGACAACTGGTTACTGGCCCTGTTGGTATTCCTTGTCTTGTTTGCAACCTAGAAGTGAGGAAGTGAGGTGTCTTTGCTCGTAGACCCCCTGAGGTCAGGTGATATTTCACATAGCCCTTTATTAACATAAGCCAACCCAGAATTGACCACACCAATTTCCTAAGTTATTTTGCTAAACCAAGGCAGTTCCAGTCAGATTTGGGCTACCTGGCATGCTCAGTATCCTAAACCTTAAGCCTCACATAAACTAAGAATGTAATCAATCTACACATGTTAGTATCTCTAACCTTGTTATCCCACAATACCTTAAGCCTGTCTGCCCTTGTATGAATGTTATAAAATGCTAAAAGTTTCTACAGTTTAGGAAAACTAATTTATGGTCAGTAGGTCTTCTACTCTCCTTGATGTATATTGGACAATAAACTCTGACTCTCTTGGAAACTCCACTGTCACATAATGGCCTATTCTGTGTGCATCAGGCAGAGAAGACCTACACTGATCATTATCAATGTGGGCCCACTAAGCAGAGATTTTGGATCCAACGACTTAGGGCTTAGACAGGACTCCAACAGTTTTATTGCTTGGTTCATCAAAAGATCGACCACCTGATTGATTACAATAAATGAAGTAGAAATGATAATATTGCCTAAGTATACTGTTAAAGTAACTATTCAAAAGCATAAGGATATTGGTATATTAAAGTGTTTATATAATTTGAGAGCTGTTTATATAACTTGAGACCTGTGTTAGGGTCCAGATGACATAAATTTCACCATGACTGTAAGAAATTAAGTTGACAAGGAAGCCTCAATATCCTTGAGGTGTTCTGAGGTCACTAATCTGTATAACACAAATTACAGTAGGAATCACTACCCCTGAACTGGAATCCCTAGATGCAATGGATGTGATTGGAGCCTGGCATGTTAGGGGACAAGTAGAGGTACATAAACTCTTAAGCCAAAGTGATCATGATTACAATGGTGGAGTGAAAAATTAAAGCAGTAATCTTAAAAATCTACCTTCAAAGGCTTATGGTGTTAGCTAATTGCTCATGATTTCCCCAGAAAAGATATAGATGGGCAGTCTAATAAATATTAAAATGATGAATATAAGCAGAGAGGTTCAATGTCCAGAGAACAGAAGTATAATTTGAATCAATAAAACAGAGAGTTAAGTTCCATTAACCAATTCCCAGAATTGAGAGAGTTTATAGACCCTGAATCTCTGGAATAAAGGCTAATTTTCTTGAAGAGAACTTTGATACACTGCTAAAAATTTTATGTTAATCTTATTCCAAGCCTTCCCCAAAGAGAACAGTGGCCTTTACCAGGGTGACTGCAAATTTGAGAAAAGGAAAAATAATTGGACTCTTGGAGATTACTGGACACTGTCTCTGAAGTGACATTAATTTCAGTAGACCTAAAACAACACTGTGCTCTAAGAGTCATAGGAAGGGTTTTAAAGGTGAAATGGACAGTATAGTTTAATTTCAAGTCCATGTCATAATGTATCCAGCTGATCTTTCAAACATTTTTTGGTTATTTTACTAGTTCCAGAATGTATTATAGGAATAGAAATAATAAGCAATCAGCAGAATCTCCATATTCATTCCCTGAAATCTGGAATTAGGACTTTGATAGTAGGAAACATCAAATAGAAGTCACTAGTGCTGCCTTTCTCTAGGAAAATACTTTTAATAAAATAAAATGGTCACCTCCATTATTCAATTCTGGGATAGGGCCCTTTTCTGAGAAAATTTCTCAGAAAGAAAATGAAATATGTTACAGGGCTCCTAATAACACCTGGTGATAAAACTACTTTTGGCTCAGTAGATAAGTATACCACACTAATTGATGTATTTCTCCACTAAACTTTGTAAGACACCCCTATGTAAGTGGAAACAATGTCAGCCTAACAGAACATTTCTTCACTTGCTTCTGCATTCATCCTATATGAGCTTCTGCTTTCTAATCCCTCAAGGGGAGGACACTTCTACTATCTGAATAGGATGTTGCTTAATTCATGAATCATTAAGTAAAGTTGCATGATCCTGGACTGCATGAATTTTTTTTTTATCATTATTAAAGCAAAAGTAACACAAAATTCATTGTACATTCTTTGACAAACTTGAGATTAGTGCTATCATCAAGGACCTGAAGGAAAAAGGGGGGGGTGATTGCCATGATATCCCTATTCAATTTGCCTAATAATTCTGTACACAATGCAGATGGTTCTGTTTGATATGCAGGCAACACACAAAAGTGGACAGTTTCAAAACTATAGTCCCTTTCTGGAACAACCCTGAATGAGAGGGGTGAAGAGTAATCAACCCAGTAAGCACCTGGTTTTTCATTTTTCATGGAAGGATAGATTTGTTATTTTGTTGCAATCCATGGTCTGGGGCTAATAGTTTGGATGGGTGGTCATGGACTTAGAAACAACATGATAGGAAAATTAGAGACAAGAAGACCTGAGGAAACATTATGAAGATAGACTCTCTGAATAAGCATAAACATGAAGATATTTGTGTACCCTGTGAATATTCACCAAAGGATGACTTCAGCAGAGGAGGATTTTAATAATCAACTGAATAAGAGGTTCCATTTTGTGGATACCAGTCAGCCGATTTCCCTAGCTATTCCTGTAATTAACCAGTGGGCACATGAAGAAAATGGCCATTGTTGCAGGAATGGAGGTTATACATAGATGAACGAACATAGATTTTCACTCAGCAAGGCTGAAAAAAGCTAGAGGCACTGCTGAGAGCCCAATTTGAAACTGGTTGGTTACAATAGACTGCTTTCACCATGTAAAACCTAGTGTTTTTTTTTTAATCGAATAGACTCATTTTTCATACATAGATTTCTTTCTTGCATGCAATGCTTTGTCAAAACCACCCTGTGTGGACTTACAAAATATCTCATCCAGTTTTGTGGTATTCTGTACACCATTGCTTCTGAAAAAGAATTCACTTCAAAGAAAATGCAATGTGTCAACGAGCCAATGGTCATTGACTTTGTCTTACCATATTCCCTAACATTATAAATCAGCTGGTTTGAAGAATGGTGGAATGGCTTTTTAAAGACTCAGTTTCAGTAGTTGGTAGGTAATAAGAACTTTCAGGGCTGGGACAAGTTATCCAGGAGTTTGTATATGTTTTAAATTGGCATCTGATATATGGTGCTGTTTCACCCACAGCCAGGATTCAGGGGTCTAGGATCAAGAGTTTGGAAACAGCTGTGGCACGGCTCAGTATTAAGTCTAATTTCTGTGTTTGCTGTCCTAGCATTCTTATTGCCAAAGGTATGGATGCTTCCAGCAGAAAACAGAGTAATGATTCCATTGAACTGAAAATTAAGAAAACTGCTTAGCCACTTTGACCTCTTTGTGTCTCCAAATCAGCAAGTAAAGAAGGGATTTACTTTATCAGCTGGGATTATTGATCCTGATTGCCAAGGGGGAAAAACTGGAGTGTTTTACACATAGAAGTTAAGGAAAATTATGTTTGGAATATAGGAGATCTATTAAGGTATCTACCATGAACTGTGATTAAAATCAATGGAAAACCAAAACAGCCCAATTCAGGCAAGACTACTATTGGCCAAGGCCATTCAGGAATAAGGGTATCTGTCAACAAATAGGCAAAGAACAATGAACAACTGAAGTGCTCACTGAGATCAAAGGGAATATGGAATGGGTGGTAGAGTAAGGTAGTTATAAAAAGAATCTACAAACACATAACCTGTTGCAAAAATGAGGATTCTAACTTCTCAATATTTCTTCTTTTTTAAAAATTTAGTTTTTCTTTTAAAGATACTTAGATTACATAAATGTTACATAAAAAATATAGGGGATTCCTATATACTCCCTCACAACCCCTCCCACACTTCCCACATTAACTGCATCCTTCATTAGTGTGATGTATTTGTTACAATTGATGGGCACATTTTGGAGCATGACCTACAGTTTACATTGTACTTTACACTCTCTCCTGCACAATTTTATAATTTATGACCAGATATATAATGGCATGTTTTTGTCATTGCAAAGTCATTGAGGACAATTCCAAAGTCCTGAAAATGTCCCCATATTACATCTGTATTTCCTTTTCCCTCCCCTCAGAACCTCCGGTAACCACTTCCTCCACCAAAATGATATGTTATTCCATTGCTAGAATCACAAAAGTCTATACTAGAATATTAGTAAGTCTACTCTAGTCCATCATCCATATCCCAATACTGAGTATCCTGGGACAGTGATGTCCACTCCACCTCTAATTGAGTGGGGGCTTTGATCCCATGGGCAGATGGGTGGGACTACCTTTCTTTCAGCTGCAGACTCTCTCTGTGCCTTAGGATGGTCATTGTCCATCATCATCTCCCTGTTAGTTGTCTTGGGTGAGTTCAATGAACTGTAGAGGAGGTGTTGCAGCTCTGTTGGGAATCAGGGCCCAGCTGGCACATGGACAGCCCAAGGATTTAAGTCTCCTGAACATACACCTATCAATTCTAGCATTACCTATAGCTTCAAATAGTAGGGGTAAAGAGCCATGTTTAGGGAAACAACAACTGAGTCCAACTCTGTCACAGTGGGGAGCATAAGTTTCCAAGTAAGACCCAATGGCAGGGCCCCATACTCCTGAGCTCTCTGCCCTGCCTATAGTGTCTGAATGTCTTCCCTATTTGAGGCAACATACACTTTGTAAATCAATGATATCCTGCTGAGATGTGCATAAGCATAACATCTGGAATGACCTCCTAACTCACTTTGAAGTCTCTTAGCCATACGAATTCATTTGTCTTTACCATTTCCCCCTTTTGGTCAATGTCTTTTTCCACTTGCATTGCTAGTTGTTACTTGATAGTAATCCCTCTGTGCCAGGGAGGCTCATCCCCAGGAGTCATGTCCCACACTGGGTGGAAGTTAGTGCATTTATATGCTAAGTTTGGCTTAGAGAAAAGCCTCAGTATTTCTTCTTAATTTTGTTATGAATATGTGTTTGTGTTTAATATCTTTGTTTTCTTCCCTTTACTTCCCATAATCACATGACATAAGGCATAATAACCTTATATCATAGCATTAAATACAAAAGACAAAGTGGATCATATTCAAAAAGGCTTTGAATCCTCTTCTGGGCAATGTGTACTGGATTTTCAGTTTTATGCAGGATAGTAGTATTGTGTTAGATGGAAGTATGGCTTTCTTTGAAGATTAAACATGGATAAAGAGATGTGAGTGTGTACACAGTTTACAAAGGATGAATGATTTCAACTTCTATTCTGTGGTACCCAGTTGTTTTGTCCAAGATGTTGCTGTGAAGATATTGGGTAGAGGTGATTAACATCTCCAATAATTTGATTTTAAGTAAAACAGAATACACATAACAATGTGGATAGGCTTCATTCAATCAGTTGGATTTTTATACACTCAAAGCCCCATCAAATATTGTCCTGTGTATTTCAGTCTACAAGCTCCCACAATTGTGTGAGCCAGTTTCTTAATGTAAATATCTTTAGACACACTCACACATCTCACACATAACCTATTAGTTCTGTTCTTCTGGTATGTTATTATGATGAACTCTGACTAATTCAACATGACTAGATGTGGTGATGTTTTCCCTATCAGAATTAGCTAAATTATTATATGTGATCATAATCCATTTGAGCTTTCTAAACCAATCTCCAGGTTCCATTGTTCCTAAGGTATTTGTGGTGGATTGAATTATGTACTCTGACAAAAGACATGTTCTTAATCTTAAACGGCATTGCTTTGGGTGTGAACATATTTGTAAGTATTATCTTGAATATATTATGGTGAGTTAGGAGGCTGACTCATTTGTGAATAGAATCTTTAAAAATCATATTTAGTTGTGGACAATTTAATTTAGGTGGGTCTTAATCCATAATACTGGAGGCCTCACAAAGAGAAGAGATTGGAAGCCAGAATTCAGTAAAACTGGATGAACAGAAATAAGAAAAGAAAGATCACCATATGATGGGCAATTTGGCTATTCAAGGTAAGGAACCCCAAAGATTACAGCAAGCCAGCACTAGAATGGTATAGACTATGAGGAGAAAGTATAACCATGCCATCTCCTTGATTTTTGACTTTTAGTCTCAACATCCATGGAACAATAATTTCCTGTTATTAATCTAGCCTCTTTGTGCTATTTTTCATAGCCAAACTATGACAATGTGCTAATTCATAAAAATAGAGGGATTTAAATATAATTTTCTCTATTATTTTGTGGATTTGAAAGGCATGGAATTCTGCCTTGGTCTGGAAAGAAATGTGAGTTTTGCTTGAAGTTTTGAATTAGTGTAAGGATGTTATACTTAGGAGCAGTTGAAGTCAGGTTTTAATCATGATAAGGATCTGTGAAAGGAGAAGAAGAGGGGAAAGAAGATGGGGGAGGCAGAAAAGAGGAAAGAGACCAGATTAGGAGGAATTCAGAAGTGGAGTTTATTCATAAGGGGACAGAAATGGGTTGAGACAGAAGGAAAGAAGTCTTTGGAAAGAGGGAAGGCTGAAATTGTTTAAAATACGCTTCCATTGATTGGAGACCATCAGAACTGTTTCTTTTCAGTTTCCTTATGCCAATAAAGTAACCCTCCAATTGTAAGTTAGGTAGCATATTTTCCTTTTGTTTTAATGCACCATGTAGATGAGCACATTTTGGAAAGTTGAAGATCCCAAAGTGACCACTGAAGCTTAATATTTTCTCTCACAAATTAGATCTATTTTAGAGGTATTCAACAGAATTAGGACTGTCTTGAAAAAGCCCACATGGCTTCTATTTAACTGGTTTTCTGGATTGAGTATTTAATACAATAAAAGTGTTCTGAGCTAGAATGAGGGGGGAATGACTATGTGGTTAGATAAAGCTATTGTTTATTTATTTGCTCAAAGAACCCTGAATGATGGAAGTGAAACACAGGCAGGTTTTACACTTTAAAAACTCAAAGCCTGTAATCTCTGCCCTATAACAGAAAATCAGATCATGGGAGGAGAGCAAAACTTACCTCCCAACCTTATATCACAATCCAAGAAGATAGAAGCAAGAAAGAAACTTTCAATCATTACTTAGAAATGAGATGAAAAATGTGGGCTTTGATGAAGTGGCAAAAAAGACTTAACACAACACAACTGGTATATGATTTAAAGGGGAAATGTTACATTGTATATATAACAGAATAAAAATTTGAAAAATCCATAGAAATGCAATATACAGTGAACCCTAAGTTAAACCTTGGACTTTACTAGTACAATTATAAAAATGTGCTGCCATTATTTTTAACAAATATTCCACACCAATGTAAGGTGTTGGTGCTGGGGTGGTATATGGGAATCTTGTGTTTTATGTGAGGTTTTTCTGTAAACCCACAACTTCTCTAAAGAAAAAAAAATGAAAAAGTTAAGCAAATATCATTATTGATTTAAATATTTAAAAATTTGTTTTCTAGGAGGAGATATAAACATCAAAAATATCCTTAACCACTATTAAAAAGACAGAGAACTACAAGTGTTGGAGAGGATGTGGAGAGATAGGAACACTTCTTCACTGTTAGTGGGAATGCAAAATGGTACAACCACTATGGAGGACTGTTTGGCAGTTCCTAAAGAAGTTGAATATAGACTTGCCACGTGACCCTGCAATACCACTACTGGGTATATACCCAGAAGAACTGAGAGC